>PVKZ01003461.1:0-131767 GCA_004027375.1 Macroglossus sobrinus
CACTCCTCCTGCTGGGCACTTCTGTGGTGACAGCTCCTTCCTTCCCAGGTGCAGGAGGCCAGGGAGCAGGTTTCCTCACTCTTTGATCACCAGTCGCCTGCTGCGGAAGCCGAGGAAGCTGAGGAAGGAAGCTGAGGAAGCTGGCTGACGTCCAGGTGTGGGGGAAACGGCAGTGCAAGCCTTTTCTATTCACGTGTCACTCCACGGAAGCTGCTCTGGGCTAGGGGTTTGGGAGAGCGAATGCGGCTTCAGGATGGATGCGCAGGATATGGGGACTCATCGCCCGAAGAGGTGGGCGCGCACAGACTCATGGGCTTCCCATCCCGTCTGTCCTGACTTTGATGTTGGTGCCGGTTCATCTGGCTGGTCCGCTGACCATATGCTTGGTCATTTTGTAAATATTTTCTCAACGATTACATAACACTATATGTGTGCCAGGGGAGGAAATGGGTAGAGAACAACATGTTAAAATTTAGCTTTGTTTTCCCTTAGAATTGTTACCACAGAACCAATGAAAGGATACTAGTCCAAGTTCAAGTGCGCTTTGCAGCCCTTCAAGTATTTCCTCTACGGACCCACTGATCTTCCCATTACTTATGTCCTTGCCCATCAAAACTCACAGTTCTGGCACTGTGGTCTTTATATTTTAATTCGTTCAATAAACATATTAGTACGTGCTAGGTATTCTGACCACACTGTCTATCAGTGGTTTGAAATTTCACTCTTAGATATTTAGACCTTTGTGTCTGGAAGATTTTATTCACCAAAAAAAGAAAATGTGTGATTAAAACATATATAACTTTTCAACTTTTTCAGCAAATGTGTTGCTGTGCATTAGTTGATATAAACTCCGTGTGAAGCCCAGATGGAGGGGAGGAGGACAGAACATATCAAGGGAGACGACGACAAGGGCTAGGGAGGAACCAAAGCCAGGAATCACGCCAGCAGATTTGCTGGGCTTGCTGGTTTCATCACGTAGCAAGCGTTTGGATATAGCTCATTTCTTTACCTCATTTAAATCCACCACCCCTGCCCCATACCCTTACTTCCTTTCTCACCAAGCTTAGCAGTTTTAATCATTGCTTTGCTTATATCCTCAACCCCTTTGATCCCTGCCCAGTGCTCTGCTGGCAAACCCTGCTGAACTCTATCTCTGGCTGCCTCCAGCTGCATGTGGCTGGCGAAAGGCACCCAACCATGAGGACTGTCCCACGTCAGCTGCACGAGTGTCAGCTGCAGGAGGCCTCAGTGTGCCTGGCGGTCCTACCTCATTCCCTGAGTCGATGAACCCTTCTATGCCCGGAGGAGGTCATTTCACATCTCCTGTTCTTTCCTAAATTTCCAGCACTGGTTCTCCCTCTCAGGTGGTGATGACCTTCATGCCACCTGAGGAAATAGACATGACCACAAGAGAACATGCTCGACTTTCCCGTCAAATCTACCGACGCTCTTGCCTTTGGACTTGGGCACTTTGCTCTCTCTGTTGTTACATACGAGAAGCGGTCTGTGCTCCCTTGTCACCTGCACCCTTCTCTCCCCTGCACCCTTGGGTTCCTCCCCTCTTCTGGATCATCCTCATTAGCATCCACATATGCTGGCCTTTTTTTTTTTAATGTTTAATTGTGATGAAATACACATAACATAAAATTTACAATCTGCTCTGGGCTGAATTATATTCCTCTCAAATTCAGATGTTGAAGCCCTAACCCCCGATATCAGAATGTGACTGTTTGAAGAAAAGGCCTTTAAAGAAATAATTGCATTAAAACGGTGTCATTAGACTGGCCCCTAATGCAATCTGACTGTTTTATCTGCCACCAAACAACCAACAAAAAACATATCCTAAAACCCCCTAAACAATCACTAGCTATTGTTTCATATTTGTTTTCTTTTATAACAAAATATCTTAAGAGTTGCCTCTACCTCTTTACCTTCAATTTCCTATACTATAAGACAATGCCATGTTATCTAAATATGTATTTTAAAAAACAGGCCAGAAGCTCTCTGTTCTATATTCTTATGTGTTTCAAATTCTCCTCCTTGCCCAGAGAGATGATAGATTCTGTACTGTGAACTAAAATTTTAGCTGTAAAGAAGGACTGAAAGTTATGTGAAGTGTTTTTTTTTTTTTTGACATGGCATTTTTTCCTATGTAGTTCGCATTTTCTAACTGAATACATATATTACTTTTATTAAAATATGTCAACCAGAGTAACCTGACCAGGTAAATTGTGGCCTCATCTTGCTTTCTTGTTTTCTCTTTAATATCTTTTTAAATTAAAAAAAAGTATTGTATGTTTTATTATTTTTAATAAAACAAAATGTTTTCAAAAACTAGCACATAAGAGAAACAAGTTCGTACACAGATGTGATCTTCCAACCAGCAGGTGGCAGTCTACTGAGAAATCTTCAAAACACATTTGGTCTTGGCTAGGTCAACAGTTTGCTCCTCCCTGAGTATTCCCCACAAGGAGAAGATGCAACCTGGTTGTCTCAGTCTTCTCTCCAGCTGTGCCAGTAGATAGAAGATGCTCGGGAGAGTAAAAACCATAAAGGTTGAGGATAACTGTGATATAGTAAAAATTATTAACTTCTGCTTGGGAATTTGTTTTTAAATTTTCAATTTCTGGTTAATTGTGAGTAAACATAAAAAGCCATTCCGTAGTAATCGTAGTTGTTGACATGTTTAATGCATTATCAGTCGTTTCCTGCACGAGAAAATGAAGTCTATCAGGTATAATTTGCTCTTCGAAGCCAAGCGTTCTGAAACAGTCTATATCGATGTCAGTTCTCATGCACAGCCCTGATGATGTACAGGCAAAAACCTAGGTGATAGAGCGCTTTAAAACTAGATCCTTTAAACCTTCAAAATCATTTGTTCTCAAAAGTGAAATATAAAGACTATCAGGAGAATTGTAGGTTTCACTAGATCAAACGTTGTCTGTGTGGTAGAAATTAAAATTTGTGATCTTCCCTGATTCATGTTAAACACACTGCATTCATGTCCAAGGGCTGCTGCCCCAAAGTACTACAGACCAGGTGGCTTAAATGCGAGACATGCACTGCCTCACAGTTCTGGAGGCTGGAAGTCCACAATCAAGGGTTTGGCCGGGCCATGCTCCTTCTGAGGCCTTTTGGGGGAGAATCTTTCCTTGGCTCTTCGGATTCTGACATCTGCTGACAATCCTTGCTGTTCCTTGGCTTGTAGGAGCATCGCTCCAAACTCTGCATGTCACATGACCTTCTCCCTGTGTGTCTGTCTCTCTGTCTCTTCTCCTTCTTTTAAAGACCCCAGTCATACTGAATGAGGGGGCCACCCTCGCTCAGTATAACCTCATCTTTACTGATTACTTCTGCGATGTCCCTGTGTCCAATCCAGGTGACATTCGGAGGTCCTGGGGGTAGGATCTCAACACATCTCTTGGGGCCGGGGGTGGTGGGACACAATTTAACTCCTAACACACATTAATGAAATTAACTTTCATGAGTTTTTTCCTCATCTGTGTAGACGCATTCTCCATGTGTCCTCCCAGAAGCATTCTGTCCGTGCCCCTTGCCCTGTTGCGTGTCCCAGGAGGCTGACCTCTGTGCACTGCCACCTCCTGGCTTCTTGTTGGACTTGGCCACTGGGAGGCACCGGAGGAGGTCAGGAGCGTGAGCGGCTGGATATGTGTCATCCCCATTCTCTGTCTGTGTCGCTGCGGTTTGGGCGTTGGGTGCATCTCTCGACCACTACACTCCAGGTTTCCAGCTCTGGGCCCATGGTACCCTCCCCTCCCCTTGCCTTTTCAGTCCCACGGGTCAGGATGCTTTGCCTTCTTTTCTGGGTTCCCTTCACCCTGCCCCCATCTCTGTACGGAGGCCTTCATTAAGCTCCTTCAAATGCGCATTTTGAGCATACCATCTGTGGCTTGCTTAGATCCCGACGGATGTAGTCACCAAAATATAGCCTCGGAAAAGTGTAAATATTGTAGTGGACGATCTCTTCCTTTGGGAATTATGATCTTCTATTTCACAGTGATTCTCCTCAGTCCGTATGGCTTTCCAATGGTGATTTTCTATCTCTCTCACTTCTGTCTTTATGAATTTGTATTCTGTAAGGAAGAGCTGTCCCTTCTCTTCCATTTATTTATTCAATTACATATTTACACCAGTATGGTCTCATGGATATTAATCTTAGAATGATAACCCAATATTATCATTATTGACTTTATTGCTGAATTTGTTCCAGCCTTAGCCATCAGGTGTTCTTGCAGTCGGCTTTTGTATTCTTTGAACATGTCATCGTTCTTTTTCGTACGTCCTTACTTTCTCTGAGTGCCATAAGATGCTTCGGGCTCACCTGGTATTTTCTTTGCCCTGTTTCCTTTAACTGGAGAATGGTATTTAGAAACCAGGATGCTGGAATTAGGTGTGCTCACTGCACCAGGACGTCACTGCTTCTAGGTCCTCTCAGTGGCAGAACTGAGGAATATATACGTATTTATACTAACCCGTGTATACATATGGGTTTGTAGAGATTTGTTTCTGTATCTATTTGTATGTGTATATGCACATACGTATACACATGTATATATAGGCATATGCATACAAACACGCATATTAGTTTCACAGATTTGTGCAAGTTAGGGGCAAATAATAAACCATATGTGATCTCTATTTCCTGAGCTATAAGAATAGGGTAATAACAGTAACCGCACAGTAATATGTCTCTGGGTGGACGCCTGTGTCTACTGTATAGCAACCCTGGCCTTCTGGTGTCTCCTCCCTCAGATTACTCTCAGACTGTTCCGCGGTCTCCCCGGAGGACACACAGGAAGGATGCACGATGCGGTGTGAAACTGCCTTTGGAACTGACACGCTCATTCTCCCAGCCGCTGGGCGTGTGCGTGGCTTCCAGGGGTCAGGTGAGTCTTTCTCCCAGCACTGCCCCCTGCTGGAGAGCTGCCTTGCTCAAAGCCCTGCTCCCTTTCTGGGGCAGGCTGTATTCAATAACTTAGTCAATGTGCACGTATCGAGGCCCAGCCCCCTTTGCCTGAGTCTGGAACAATCCCAAAGAGCCACCCCAGCTCCAGACCTTGTCACGGGGTCAGCCGAAGTCTCGATGGAACTGCACTGCAGTTCATCTTCTCCCTTTGCCCAGTCCCGTTGCTTTCATTCCTCAACAGAGCTCACTCCCCAGAGCATCCCTCGATAAACTTTCCACATGTAGGTAGATCTCTGGCTCAGAATCTGCCTGCCAGGGAACCCAACCTGAACAGTGCACGGCAGCAGTGGTTCTAGGCAGCAGACTCCGCAGTCGCGCTTGGAAGGTGGTCCACCTACCTGCAGCCACGCGGCGTGAGAGCGACGTCCCTGGTGATGCTGGAGCAGGGATAACCCACTGCCGGTCGTTTCCCAGTGTGGACGAGGGCCCAGAGGCTAGGGAAGGAATTGCACTGGGGGAGGGGGTTGGGGTCAGTGCTTCAGACATTTTTGAAAAGGGAAAATTAGTAATTATAAGGCATACGGAATCAGGTGCCTATTGCTGGAGGAAATCGATGAATTGGAGAAGACAATGAAAGTCTGATAGTGATTAAGTTTTTCTTTTTTTCCTCCCTCTCTTTCTATATCCCTCACTCCCTTCATTATTACTCCCTGTCTCAGTAATTTTTTTTTTCAATTATTTTCAGTGTTCTCTCTTTCTGGAATTTGTATTCACCAGATATTGAACCCACCAAATTCATCTTCTCACTTTTTCTTTTCTCTTCTCATTCATTTCCACGCTTTCTCTCTCCCTAAACCCAAGCTCAGAAACCTTCTGATTCAGTTCCTCCAGAGAATAAGTCTAGCCTTTCTTGAAGGTGGGGAGGGAGCAGTCCCCTGGCTGCCTGGACTCGAGAAAGGACCTCGTGTCTGAGTGCTAATTAACAAATGATGAAATAATCCCTCATTCCTCCCAACCTCCATATTACCTGGTGCCTCCTGTTTCTAAGCCTTGGAGAGGATGGGCAAGGGAGGGGGTGGAAGGGCAGTTCAGTGGAGAAGAATTAGCTTATTATCTCGTATTCTTTTCAGACATCTGGGTTTCAGTCAGCTAAGACAGTTATCGCTCTCTGTCAGTCTCCTTTTGTATCTCTTGTCTTCTATTGTTCTTCTGCTTTCCTCTTTGCCTTTATGGATTCAAACCCTTGACATTATTGGGCCTCCAGGAGGTATATTAGGTTTAGATGAGGTCATGATAAAGTTAGTGTGCTTGTAGAACCAGGAGGTGACATGTGAGGCATCTCTCTCTGCCTTTTGAGGGCACGGTGAGAAGGTGACCACCCCCAACCCAGGAAGAGCCTGTGCCGGGAACTGAATGGTCCAGCACCTCGATCTCACACTTCTCAGGCTAGCACGATGGGAGATAAATGTCCGCTGGTGAAAGCTCCCAGCCTCTGTTACTCGTTCTAGCAGCCAGAGCTGAGTAAGACGATTATTTCACTGATACTGTTATTTTACTACTCTTTGGTCATTTAGAAATTAATTGCATTAGCGCTTTGAACCCTATCCAGAAACACGCTTGCTTTTTATTTCACATTCAAGTCCCCTTTATTTAACAAATGAGATCACACATGATGTTTTATAACCTTTGAAAAAAAATCACACAGCATAATGATTCATTCGTGGCCAAAATTATGCCAGGGTTCCTGTCCGCCTTATTCCTTTGTCACCACCTGCTCACAGTCTGTCTGCAGGGAAACAAGTATGGTGAACATGGCTGCTCCTGAGGGAGGGTGGAGACTGGGACGGGGAGGGTCCAAGTCCTAAGGGAGGTGGGATGTGGGTACCGGAGGGAACCATTGCCTGCGGGGCGGGGAACTATTGGGAAAGGACAAAAGGCATGAGGTTTAAGGCAGGTGCCTTTCACTCTGAAACTTCCAGAGCAAAATATGATATCCACACCCTATCCATGGATTAGACATCATCATAATGACCTGGGGTGGGATGGACTAGCCACAGTCATAGGATATAATTCTATTGGTCTTTATTAACTCATCGGCACCGCCCCCAAGGGCCACCGATTGTTCTCATGGCCACTCCAGGGAGGAAGAATATACCCCTGAGTGGCAGCCTTTGGACTAAGGAGAATAGTGATCAAAGGAGCATAGAAATGGGCATCTCTGTGGAATCACCGAATCCACCCAAAGATCGAGGGCCCACTGAAGGAAGCTAAGTAGGACACTGATAGATCAGTATGTCCTCAGAAGTAATGATGGAAGCTATAAGGATGTTCCTATAATTCTGAGGCCTGGAGCTTTGCTGAGCATCAAACGGCAAAGGTCTGCTTTTTTCAGCCTCCCCGATGCATCCTTTTAATGTCGGCTGTATTTTTAGGTGGAAAGCAGAAAAACTTTACTTTTGCTCCCTAAGGAAGATCACGTAGAAATCAGCTAGAATTTCTGTTTGAGGATTTTTCAAAGAGGAGTAAAGAAATCTGAAAATGTGGGGTAGGGCAGTCTTAGTTCAAGGCACATCCCGTGATAGTGAAAAATCTAATTTTGCAACAAATGTGGGCATTTTCGGTGGTCTCAAAGTATTGGAGAAATTTTTACCAAAGGAAAAAACAAAAAGGAAAGCATAATCACATTTTTAATTCACTTTGATTTTTAAAATAAATATGGGGAGGAGAGGATGTGAAATCAAACAATGACAGTGCTCTTAGCCTGATGGAGAACCACAGCTATTTCTGGGCCTTATGTCTGAGTGACGGGCTTCATGCCCCTTCCCTTAGCGTTCTTGTCTTGGTCAGGTGACCGTCCTTCCTCCAACCCCTCCTGCTCCTTTTAGGGTCTGATACTGGACTCATGAATTCCGTTGTTATCGTTGTCTTGTTGGGATGGGAGCTGAGGCTCTAGAACAAAAGGAAGTCCCAGAGTCAGTCCTCCTGGGACAGGAACTGACTAGAAAGGGGCTCTCAAGAGGGAGAGGGAGCTCCGTCCCCTCTCAGGGCCTGGCCTCCACTGAGTCTAGATGACCTGAGGGGTAAGATGGTCACTGACACTTGGGGACTAGACAGGAAGGAGGCAGACAGGAAGCCCTAGGAGACCCTGAGGGATGATCTGGGGGTTTTGGGACGCTGACAACACTGTTACCCAGCAGCCAGTAACAAAAGGAAACAAAACAAAAGACTTTTTAAGAGGTGTGATTCCCTTTTGTAATCAGCATCCTCAAACACCACTACATATTGTCTCCCTCAGGGTCCTCCAGAGAAACAGAACCAATAAGATAGATAGACAGACCTATGAAAGGAGAGATTTATTATAGGAACTGGCGCTTGCAGTTGTGGAGGCTGAGAGGCCCCGCCATCTGCCATCTGTTAGCTGGAGACCCGGGAGAGCCAGTGCTGCAATTCAGCCCGAGATCGGAGGCCTGAGAATCGGACAGCTGAGGGTGTCAGTCCCGATCTGAAGCTGAAAGCTGGGGAACCAGGAGCACCGATGTCCCAGATGAAGCTGGGTGTCCCGCCTCAGACAGAGAGAGCAAATTAGCCCTTTCTGTTCTATTTGTTCTATTTGGGCCCTCAACTGACTGGCTGATGCGCAATCATACTGGGCGGAGGGGCTCTTCTTCACTTAGTTTACTGGTTTAAATGCTAATCACAGATATACCCAGAAATAATGGACATCCTGTAGCCCGAATGGCACATACAAACCACCATCACAATCACAGACTAGTACTGGCTGCACTGTGGAGGAGAAGGGACAGGGGTGGCTTTACTTGGGCTGGATTTGTAAAGGGGAGGACAGTGCCTCCCGAGGCTGTTGTATCAGGGCAGGGATGGGTGGGATCCCCCCCGGGGACGGCGAACGTCAGGGGACGAGGGAACGGGCTGTGAGGTCAGCCATCCTTCCCACGCGTCATCACGGCCTGTGTGTCTGAGAGCTGCGCTCGGCACGCTCGCCCGCATGCTGCCGCTGGCCTCTGAGCGCCAGGGAAGCAGGGATCCTGGGCCGTTTCACGCACATCCCCATAGCAGCGCTTAGCTCACAATCTGCCTTATTTGGGGTTCTTAATAAATGCTGTTTAAATAAATGAGTTACCGTGTTAGCGTTTCACCTACAAATTCTATATGAAAAATGACTGATACTTTTAAGGAATTCTGATGATGGCATGGAATGACTTCACTCACTCTTAGGTGACTGACACCAGCCCTGCTGATCTTCTCTTTAAAGGGGTCATTTGAGCCAAATCCTTGACTTGTATCTGAGTCTCTGTCTAGAAACAATCACACTGGCACTTTGTCACCTTGGGCTATTTCTACGTTAGCTTTTTAAAATTAAAACATTAATATTTGCATGCGATTAAAAAAAAAGTCAAATATACACTACAACAGGGTATATCATGAGAAGTGTCATCCTTCCATGCCAAATGTTTAGTGTCTTCTCTCCAGGGGCATATACTAACTCCTTGGGCATACTTTCATAAATTTTCTCTATAAATATAAACACATACATGTTTATATTTACTTGGGCATATTTAGAGGTATGCACACATATTTAATAACTTGTGTTTCAATTTGCTTTTGTCATTCCAAATATATCTTGGAGGCATCACACTTCCTGATTTCGAATGATACTACAAAGCTCCAGTAATCAAAGCAGTATGGTATGCTCACAAAAATACAGATAGACCAATGGAACAGAATAGAGCACCCAGAAATAAATCCTCACATATATGGTTAATTAATATTTGATAAGGGAGCCAGGAATATTCAATGGGAAAGGATTGTCTCTTTAATTAATGGTGTTTGGAAAACTAGATAAGCACATGCAGAAAATGAAATTGGACCCCTATCTTTCACCACTCACAAAAATTAACTGGAAATGGATTAAAGACTTAAATATAAGACTCGAAACTGTAAAACTCTTGGAAGAAAACATAGGGGAAAGCCCCTTGACACTGGTGTTGGCAACACTTTTTTTGGATACGGCACCAAAAGCACAAGCAACAAAAGCAATCAGCAAGGGAACTACATCCAACTAAACAGCTTCTGAATATCAAAAGAAACAAACAAAATGAAAAGGCAATCTATGATGGGAGAAAATATTTGCAAACCGATAAGGGGTTAATAAGGGGTTAATAAATATCCAAAATATATGAAGACTACATAAAACTCAGCAACAAAAAACCCAAAGAATCTGATTAAAACATGGGCAGAGGAACTGAATAAACATTTCTCCTAAGAAGGTATACACATGGCCAACAGGTACACAAAAAGGTACTCAATATCACTAATTATCAGGGAAATGAAAAATGAAAACCACAGTGAAATATTACCTTACACCTGTTAGAATGGCTATCATTAAAAAGACAACAGATTTCAAGTGATGACAAGTGTTGACGAGGATTTGGAGAAAAGAGAACCCTTGTGCACTGTTGATGAAAGTGTAATTACTTCAGCCGCTATGAAAAAGAGTATGAAGGTGCCTCAAAATATTAAAAATAGAACTACCATATGATCCGGCAACCCTACTTCTGGATATATGTTCAAAGTAAATAAAAACAGGACATGGAAGAGAGATCTGCATTCCTATGTTCACTGCAGCATTATTCACAACAGCCAAGATACGGAAACAACCTAAGTGTCCATCAGCAGACGAATGGATAAAGAAGATGTGGCGTACACATATACACGATGAAATATTATTCGGTCATGAAAAAGAAGGAAATTGGGTCATTTGTGCCAACACAGACAGACTGTGGGGGCATTACGCTAAGTAAGATAAATCAGGTAGAGAAAGACAAATACTGTGTGATCTCATTTATACGTTCAATCTAAAAAAAAAAAAAAAAAGGCTGAACTCAGAGAATAGAATGGTGGTTCCCAGAGGCTGGGGGTGGGGGAAGAAAATTGAAGAGATGTTGGTCCAAGAGTATAAACTTCCAATGAGAAGATGACTCGGTTGTGGGGATCTAATACACAGCATTGAAAGTTACTAAGAGACTGTATCTATCTTAAGTGTTCTCACCACATACAAATAAATGCATGCACACAAATGATAATTATGCAATGAGACGGAGACGTTGGGTAATGCTATGGTGGCAGTCATACTGCAATACATAAGTGTATCAAATCGGCATATTGTACACCTTCAACTTACACAATGTTATGTCAATTACAGTGTGCATATTCTCTGTCTCTCTATCTCTGTCTATCTGTCTGTCTCTCTCTCTGTCTCTCTGTCTCTCTGTCTCTCTCTCTCTCTCTCTATATATATATATATGTATATATATATACATATATATATATGTATATATATAATACACATATATATATATATATATCAGTGATTTTCCATATTGCCACATGCAAACAGACCTCATTCCTTTTTTAAAAAAACAAAGCTATATTAAAGTAGTACTTGCACCTGTTTAAATATAAAACATACATCAGGGTTTACAATGGAAGAGAATCATCTCCTGCCTCACCCCCTCACCTCTAGTCCTGCTCCCAAAGGCAACCTCTTACACCTAGTTCTGTCTTCACTTTTTCTCACGGATAGCACCATATTATAAATAACATCTTTATACTTCTGTTTAATTTATTGACTTAGAATATTATCTATGACATCCTGCTATGATGAGGATCTATCCCACTAATATGATTGTCTCTATCAATTTTAGACATTGTTTATTAATTTTCTAACAAGATAGGGAAGCATGTAGCTACTTACTCCATCCTATCTCCTCCCACTATCGTTCCATCTCTACTTACAGTTCCCCCTCTGGTCACCTCTAGAGCCTCTAACAGTCTATTTAAAACTCTATTATTTCCCTTTGCATCCGCTGTAGGGAGCATCTTCTCACTTGGAAGCACAGGCATATTAATAAGCCCATCCTTCTCTCCACTTGTATTACCCCCTCCACCACAATCTCTTCATCTTTCAAACTCTCTCAGCTCTCCCTGTGTTTTGCCATTGTCAAGTTGATAACGTTTTCATGCTATTTTGCAACCACAAAGAAATCTTCTGTTACTCGCTGGTACCTGCAAGTGACAGAAAATTCAGCCCGAAGCAAATGAAGCAGAAAAAGAAATGAGTTTGCTCGCACAACGGCAAAGTGTAGAAAAAGACGCAGCCTTGTGCGAAACCTAATCCAGACATGTTATTAGGACCTCGCTTCTCTCTCTCCTCCATCTCTTAAATTCTGCTTTCTGTTGGTACCGTTCCGAGTAAGCTCGCCCTTCAAGGAGGCAAGATGTCGGCAGTCGTTCCAGGTTTTCATTCTTTCGAGTTTAAACCCAGTAAACCCAGTAAGTCAGATTTGGAGATTCATTCTGATTGGAGCTACGTGTCCTCGTGCTCCACTGTGAACCCACTGCTGGGAGCAGAGGATTGGGTATGCTGGTTGTCCACTCTCCATCTCTGGACCCCGGATCGGAGCTCTGCCTAGAGCACAGAAGGGGCTCCTCCAGCAGGAAACCAGGGTGCTGTTCCCCAAAGGAAGGAGGAAAGGAGGCTGGCACCAGGAGTAACAAATACCCACCCTGGACCACAAACTCTGATGTCTTCGGAGTTCTGTTCACATGAACTCGTGAGCTGAATGAGCAGACAGTACAGAGTGGTGGTTCCTGTGATCTAACAGCGGTGCAATAACGTTTTGAAAATGTCATTAGCTAAATGAAACACAGCTGGAGAACTAATGTGGCTTGACGGCCACCGGTGTGCAACTATTGGTCTGTATATTAATTCTGAAAGTTTAAAAAAAATGCAAATAGCATTTATATTATAATAGCTACGTAAACAATTTTTATGGGGAGAGTGAATTAATGCTTTCACATTTTCCAGGGTCCCTGTCATGACTGCTGCAGCACACAGATGATTCTGGTATCCGTCTGCAAAGATTTTTACTCTCTACCCTCTGTTCAGAATCCAGCTGCATTTCAGTTCGCTACATGCTTATTCCACACCCTGAATGGCAGATACTGTTGCCTGCCCACTGCCACTGCCTCCCCGTTCCGTGCTAGAATCTTTCGTTTCCCTTGGTTGCTGTCATCGATGTCGCAATTCTTCTCAAATGTCTTGTGATCTATTTGTACTTTTACAAGGGGTAGGAGTTTGAAGCTTGATTGGGAACTCTGTGAATGTTGGTGGCATTTATCAAGTGACCAGGCAGGGAGCTTTCTGCTATTATGCTGGAGCCTAAATAAAAACCAAGAGAGTCTTTATTTTTGGGGTATTGACATCCATATCTTACTAGTTCATTAGACAGTTCATTAAACAATTGATTAAAAAATCCATTAGACAGTTCATTAAATAGTTTAGGTAAGTTTAGATGAGACCCTGACACCTTCTTCATTTTTACTTTTTTATTTACTTACTCATTTATTAATTTTAGTCATTTCATTCATTTATTCGTTTTATTTATTCACCCTGTAGCAGATGGAGGAGGATAGAGGAAACTTTTGACTTCCATATTCAGACCTTCCATTACTCCCACATCTTTCGACCTGCTCTTAAGCTCCACGGGCCCTGCTAGCCAACTCGAGAGCTTGCATGGGGTTCTACTCCGCACGCTGGCTATTTGCCTTTCATTAGTTAATACTGTATCTGCTTCTGGTTCTATGGAATTTGCTGTTTTCTTTTATATCCATGGCCTATTCTCTTTAGTGTTGTGAATTTAAGCCTTTCTAATGGTTTCTTAGAAAGGGGATGATATAAACATGCGCTTAATTAGCATACCATGTTAAACCTGGTCTCTGCATCCCTCATTTTAATAGCTATATAGTAATCAATTGTATAGATGTTTTTTTTTTTCCATATATTAACTTGTCTGCTACTGATGAGCGATACCTTGTGTGACTCCAAACACTGCTGCCGTGCACATTGGTTGGACACGCCTTTATGCGCATGTGTATCTGTAGAACAGATTCCTAGAGGGAGAGAGTTGAAGACTGGCCAGTCCCTCTTCGGAGCGTGTGTGTTTTCGGAAAGTGATATGGTTTGGTGATGAAAAGCATGAACTCTGGGGCCGGGCTGCCTGGGCTCAGAATCCTGGATCTCTTCCTCAGCATCGCTGTGACCTTGGGCAAGTTACTTACGTTTCTCTGTCTTGTTTTTCTAATGGGTAGGAAGGAGCATTCATTAATAATATCACCTTTCTCCTCGGGTGGTAAGGATGAAATGAGTTCGTTAATTTGCTGAGATTCATTTCTGATAATCGAATCTCAGTAACTATTATCTCTTCATGGTCCCATTCTAGGTCAGACTTAGCAACCACACTAGTTAAAAAAAAAAGAGCCACTAGATGTGGTGGCTGGAGTGGGCACTCTGGCTAGTGCTCCTGGGCACGGCCCTTCGGGGAGGTAATGTGGTACCCTCCTCAGCAGGGCTGCAAAATGGGGGACAAGAAGAGAGGTACAGCTGACCTTAGGGAGGGGCTCAGGGCTTTCTCACCTAGTAGTTACTGAATGCAGCCACGAAACAGCCGTGCTGTTAAGCTGTTTTTCCCTCTAGCTCTAGACAGTGCTTGGCACATAGATGAATGAATAAATGAGCGAATGAAGCCAGGTTTAAGAATTATTATTATTTTTTTTATCTCTTTAATTCATTCCCATCATCCTCGAGCCTTCAATAAAAGTCTCATTAACCTTACTTACAGCCTAGCTTTCCTGTAAGCACGCTTGGGAGGGAGGGGACCGAGGAGGAGGGGTGCGTGAGGGAAGCGATCACTGAGTCATCCTGCCTGAGTTCAGGGGAGCAGCCAGGGCAGAAGGGAAGTAAACACAATTCCTGGGCCTTCCTGGGATTACGTGTGCGGGAGTCCACTGAGAGCCCGAACTTTCTGCTCCCCTGCAGGGCTGCTTGCACTTAGGTATTGAAAAGAGAAGACCTCTGAAGACTGGGACGCCCGCTATATGGTAGTCTCTAAGTAAATGGCAGCTTTTTATATCTTATTTCTAAATTTTGGCAAGGACAAATAAAGTCTGCATCGGATGTCCCCTTTTCCTCGTGTCGTGCCTGACTTTGTGTGTTGTGGCTGTGACTGCCCATGCAAGGCCTCGTCCCAGGACAGCTGTTCTGTCAGCAAGGTGATTATCAGGCCGAATGAGGCTTTGGAGGCCAGACAGGGTCGCAGGGGTCGTGGGCTTTCAATCGCCCCTCCTCGGGAGCATAACCTTGCTTCTGGAAAATGTCAAAGCGTCGGTTTCTGCCTCTCTAAAGTGGGGATTAGTGCTATAATATCTACCACCTGTCTGGGCTTAAGCGCACATCTTGACATGAAATTAAAAGCGAGAGCAACCGAATAAAGTAGAATGGGTAACACACCCTGAAATCTTGACCCAAAGTCACTATTACTGGTAAAACCATTACAGTATTATATTTCTCTAACATTCCTAGCCGATGTTTGGCTACAGAAAAAAAAAGAAATCTTGATTTTGAATACTGTCTTAGAATATGGTTATATAATCATACATTAATGTCTTGAAAAATAGAAGATCTATGTTCATAAAGTGGTTATTTTCTGAAATTAAGTAAGAAATGCAATCAATGGACAGAACACATATTCACATGCATAAAATACCTGTGTCTTTTGTTCATTTTGGCTCTTTTTGTTGTTGTTGTTCATTTGTTTTTTGGTGTCACTGAAAATGAATCAAGGACTTGGCACGAACAGCAAAAAAAGCAAATTAACAAAGACACATTTGTAGCCACCGGCAGGGACAGTATGGATGCTGAAGCCAGGAGGCTTGTCGGGAGCCAGGAGAGCTCCAGAAACGTCTCTGTGGCATCAAACCCCAACTCGGATCTTTCCAGACAAAAGGTTCGCGTCTCCCTCCAGTTTTAATAATGAAACAGATGCCAAGGTCGAGGACCCTCTTGGGGTCTTCATTAGTGATGGATATCTGGGTGGTGTTTGTTTTGTCTGGGGCAATAAATATTTGAAGGGAGTAACCGAAGAGGGCTTATGCTGCTGTTATGATGTTATTGATACACAGGCTGACGCTATTATGGAGGATGCGATCGGGCTACGTTATCTTTATGCCTCCACGGTAACCCGAAGCAGCTGTCCATTGACGTGGCACCACCTTACACTGAAGCGTCTGCCCTGCCCGGGGACTGTAACCCAAGCCAACCACGGGCCTCGCAGGCAGCTTTCTTTAGCCCCTGACGGCATCGAGGAAGGAAGAGCGTGAAAGCATCCGGGATGAACGCTGCCGAAGCGGGGATTAGCGGCTGAGTGACGCTCACGGAGGGAGGGCGGCCTTGCCATCTTCTGATCTGCTTAGGGGCGGCCGCTAGAAAGTCTCTTCAAGCAAGGAAACATAGTTGCTGTAAGGAACCCGGAGGTGCTCTGAACCCCTGGCAACGTTTCTTTCCCCGCTGAGCTTTGCCATGTTTCACAGCAGGTCATGTCCACGTGGAAGGCGAGGCTCGCCCAAAGACTGAAATTTCCATCCAGAGCGATGCACCCGTTCCCGTGCTCAGCCCTGCTGGCCTGCTTTGGGACTACGAGGGAGACGGCACCCTTCGACCAGCCCACTGCAGCCGAGGCTCGTCCCACCATCTATGATCAGCCCGTGGCCAAAGCGGGCGGACACCCGAGGCACCCGAGAGCAGAAGGGAGTTCGGAGAAAAGGCAGGATTCCAGCACCCGTTCGGTGAGAAATGGCAGTGCCAATCGGGATTCAAGCAACCACGCTGCTGTCCAGCCTGCGGGGACCTCTGAGGACGTGCCTGGGTCCCCCGATGCTGAATTGGACTGTGAAGCGGTTCCTTTTGAGACTCCTATCCCCAGACCATCAATTATTGAGAGGCCAACGGTGAGTATTCCCCATGCTTTTGTAGAAGGAATGGTGTCGCAGCAGAGTGCTGGTGAAATGCCTTCAGGGAACAAACTTGTTTAACGCCATAAGTGTGTAAGACGTTGAGGACGTGTGTGAAGACTTTAAACTTCTCATAAAGTTCTCAAAGGATGTAGCAGACGAGGATGGCCATATGAGCTGGGGCCTTAGGAATGACCAACACTGGCCTTTAATTAACTGCCCACGGGCTTCAGAGCCAACAATGTCTCAGCAAAAGATGAGGAGTAATATTTTATATATATATATTTTTAACTGGTCCGTGAATTTATTTATATGAATGTCCACACTATGAAAAGTTGGATTGTAGAATTTAAAAAATCGTGTCCATGTTAAATGAATCACATGATATCAAAGTAAGATGGAAAATTTGGACATGACGATCGCTGTAGGCGTAGCAGTAAACGAGGAACTGACTGACACAACGGCTCATAACGTGGACGTTTCTGTGATTGCTTTCTGAGACTGAAAAGCAGGAGACTGACTGGAGTTATTTGAAAAATATGGTGCTGCTGCATCTTGAGTTGTTTATCTTGGTTCCTTGTTTTGATATTACTGAATTTTAATTGTTGCCTATTCTGATTGACTGGAGCTGCACAATCATTTCAAAATTCTTGGTAATTCCAATCTAGGGAGGCAGTCTAGAGGCTGCCTTAAGGGTTTCTTAAATCACATATCACATTTTCCAAAGATACTCCCTGAGCAATTTTTGGTCCTATTTCTGGCCAAGTAGCTTAGGACCAGACGTATACAACTGAGAAGTATTCAGGGATCCATTACCAAGATAGTCTGATTTTTTAAAAATGATTTTTTAAATCAAGTTTAACAAATCATTTTTGTTTGACTTGCTGACTTGAACCCAAAAAGTCTCATTAGCAATGAAAACTGCCAAACAGTGAAGACAGGGTTAAAAGATAATTTTTAAAAGTATTATTTAACATTTTACAAGCTTATTTTAAATAATTAAATGGACAGAGGATTTTACCAAGCCCTCCATTATAGCAAGAACTATAATGTTTTTTTTTTTCTAGCAATACTAAACTAAACCCCAAAGAAACATTTGTTCAATTTTCAGTTTATACTCATACCCAGATTCAGATATTTTTAGTAGTACTGTAGTTAGCCGAGAGGACATCAAGGCCAACTTTGTATTCGTTGCATTTTCAAGGAACTAAGGTGTACTGTTTTTAATGAACTGCGAGACTTTCTGTTGAGTAGAGATTCTAGTAACTCAGGACCCACCTTCTATTGCAAAGTACAGCAGCAAATATAGAGATTTGATTTGATTTTATCTTTCTGTTTTAGGGGCATTTCTAAGGCCTCAAGGTAAATATGTGTATTCAGAAATAAGCAATTAAATAGCGTGGTAACATCCATAGTCGCTGTCCACTTGGCCAGAGCTAACCCATGGAGAGACTACAGAGGTCAACAAGCTTTACAAAGGAACGAGACATAATGCAAGGCTGAATATCATGTCCCCAAAAGAGACACACATAGGACAGATCGAAGGAGGCTGAAGGGTCTGGAAAGGTACATTGCAAGGGAAGTAGAATTTGAGATTGGTCTAGAAGGAGGGTTAGGATTTTTAAAAACAGAAATAAAGGAGAGGATATTGAAATAAAAGGAAACTGTATGAACAAAACCACAGATGTAGGGGAAGGTAGCACAGGGATAGGTTCATCAGACTGGCTAAATCGGAGATACCTGGGCAGGCAGATTGAGGCCAAAAGCGGGATGTCTTAATACTGTAGCGAGAAGTGAATTTAGGAGGCGGTGGCAAAGCTCTGAGAATTTTAAGCAGAGAAACGCATGCTTGGGATTTCACTCGGGGATGACCGACAGGCAGAGAGAGCCACATGGGATGGAGGAGAGTTGGGAAGACTGCAGCCGAGAAGCCACAGTAATAATCCCGGCCTGAGCACGTTTATGCAAGGAACAGCAGGACGGCAAGGGGAGAAGGGACCCCCATCAGGTTACAGATGCCAGTGGTTGACGCCAGGGTCCAAACTGGCAGTGATGAAATGGAAACACCACAAAATCAAGTGCCACATGGTCCCTGGATCTAGTTCACGTGTGAGCTAGTTCTCCTAAGTGCTTTACGGGGAGTAGCCCATCGAACCCTGGTCGCAGCGAGGCGCACATTCTGATGACTCCCATTTTGCAGATGAGGACATTGACAGAGAGGGTAAGATGCCTGTCCCAGGTCACAGAGGGAGGAAGCAGCAGAACCAGGACTGCAGCCCCGTTCTGTTTGATTCCAAAGTCCGACTTCTGAATGATAACAAGCTTCTGCCGCTTGGTTTTAGTATTTGTGTGGCGTTTGAGGATTTACAATCAAACATTCCTACGTGATCTCACTTGACATGCAATCAAATTTAAATGACGTGTATCTGTGTGTATAATAACAATAATTTGTTTTTCATTAATTTGCTGAACCTTTTTCTATCTTAGTTTCACGGTGCGTACACTTTCCGCCTTGCATCCTGTGATGACGGGCTTTGCTGACGACAGTGTGGCATTGCTTTGAGATCTTCTCATTAAAAGTGCCATAGGACGGGCCCGATTTTTCATTACCTAGTAATTTTGTCGTGACATGTTTCCCTTCATCAGATGATGAATGAGCTTCTTCTGTTATAAGCTTGCCCCGCAGCAAAAAATATTTCCCTTTCGGATACACTGATCTCATCATTTAATCTGCCTTGGTAGAGGCAACAAACAATACTTTTTTTTTTTTTTTTTCTGAGTTGAGCTTCAGGATATAACCATAGCTAAGACGTGGGGATGAATTAGTCCCGCTATCCATCTTTAATTGCCTGGTGTGCAGACAGAAGGATGATTTATTTAAATTTAAAACAACATCTGGTCTTCGGGGAAAAGCTCGAGGTAGAGAAGCCAAGGCAAGGCTTGTGTGTGTGTAATTACACGCATATGTGTGTCTGTATGTATAAACCGATGCTGATGGTCTTCAACCTTTTTGGTGGCCCATTCCAGGCCTGAAATCGGGGTGATGACAACCCTAAAACTGGAATGTGTCTTCTATCTTATGTTTTCTGATGATAACTTTTTTTTCTTTCGTAGTAGTCTTGCAGTTGAAGCATCTTATAATTGGTGAGGGATTGTAGAGCCAGCGAAATACAGACGTGTGCCGTTCATGTTCTGAGCCAAGAGAGTTACTGTGTCCTCACTCGGTGCCAGGATGGCATTAGAGCTGGGGAAACAAAGATGATTAAGACACAGTCCCTGAAACTGCTTACGTTCTGGCGGGAGATACAGTTGGGTAAAAGGGCGGTGTCAGTGCGGGAAGAGAAGGCTGTGGGTCGACTTCGGACGTCACGGGAGGCTCTCATCTTAGCCTCAGGAAGACCGGGGAGGCTGAGCTCTGTGGAGGAGAGGGGTCTTTCCAGTGTTCTTTTTGAAGTCATCCTGCTTGAATGCTGCTGGTTTTCTCTCCTCTCCCTGCCCCCACCAAGGTTGGCAGGGTAAGAAAGACACAGTTCCCACACTAAGCAGTTTCAGACTGGTTTGGTAGTTTCAGAAAGTCTCTCCATAGCAGTTGTCAGTTTTTATGTTGTTCTTACTTCGACAAAGGAGCCAGCCAGCCTGACTTAGAAAGAGAAAGGAATTGTGGTTTGGGAAATCGTCCCCGGGTATTTTAACTAGAAGTCGGTTTTACTAAAAGAAAGGGAAACAGGGCCCATGGTAGAGTCGACCATGGCACTGCTTTCTGTAGCAGGCTGGTTTTGCCTCCAGATGAAGAAGTTATAACCAGGATATTTCAGAATCCACACGGTGGCCTGGACCAAGCCTCCCAGGCTCAGGCAGTCACTGCTTCTGAGTGTCTGAGTCCCAGCCATCTAGAAACAATTTTCTCTTTCCCTAAGAGATAGTCTCTTGATGCCCACACTTATAAGAGCCTGATATATAAATCAGAACGCTCTGTTAGTTATAAGCCTCGAGGACTGTCAGGGCAGGGCGAAGCCATGATTTTTCTCCACAGGAAAATTACACATAAAGAGAAATGACAGCCAAAAATCTGTTGGAGATTATAGATGCAGACGAAGTGGGGTGGGGAGGGGGGGGGTACAATTTTTTATTTTCATACATATGTAAAATATGTATAAGATAAAATTTACAATTTTAATGATGTTTAAGTACTCAGTTCTGTGGCATTAAGTGCATTCACATTCTTGTGCAACCGTCACCACCATCCATGTCCAAAACTTTTTTCATCTTCCCAAACTGAACCTCTGTGCCCATAAAACGCTAACTCTCCCTTCTTTCCTCATCCTCTGGCAACCACCACTGCATTCTATGTCTCTGTGAATCCGACGACTCTGAGGACCTCATGCGAGTGGAATCACGCAGTGTTTGTCCTTTCGTGTCTCGCTTACTTCACTTAGCATAACGTCCTCAAGCTTTGTCCATGTTGAAACAGGTGTCACAATGCTCTTCCTTTTTAGGGCCGAATAATATTCCATTAGGTGTATATACCACATTTGGTTTACACATTCATCTACTGACAAACACCTGGGTCATTCCCACATTTTGACAATTGGGAATAATGCTATTTTGAATATGGGTGTACAAATATCTCTTTAAGACCCTGTTTTCAATTCTTTTGAGTTTATACCTAGAAGTGAAATTGCTGGATCATACGATAATTCTATCTCCAAATTTTCAAGGAACTGACATACTGTTTTCTGCACTGGTTGTACCACTTGATAATCCCAATGGCAATATACAGGGCTCCAATTTGTCCAGATCTATGCCTCTACCTGTTGCTTTCTGGAGTTTTTGCTTGTTTTAATAATAACTCTCCTAGTGGGTATGAAGTGGTATCTTGCTTGATTTTGATTTGCACTTCCCTAATGGTTAGTGATGTTGAGCATCTTTTCATGTGCTTATTGGTCATTTGTGATCTTTTTTGAAGAAGTGTCTATTCTAGGTCTTTGCTCATTTTTTATCGGTTTTTAAATTTTTGTTATTGAATTAAAGGAGTTCTTTGTGTATTCTGGATATGAACCCCTTGTCAGATATATGATTTGTAAATATTTTGTCCCATTCTGTGGGAAAATACTTTTCACTTCTGTGATTTTGTCCTCTGATGTACAACATTTTAATTTTGACAAAGTCTCATTTATCTGTTTTTTTTCTTTTGTTGCCTGTGCTCCTAGTTTCACATTCAAGAAATCATTGCCAAATACATCATGAAAATTTTTCTGTATGTATTCTTCTAAGATCTTTATAATCTTCGCTCTTACACTTAGGTCTTTGATCCATTTTGAGTTATTTTTTGTAAATGGTGAAAGGTAAGGCTACAAATACATTCTTTTGCATGTGAATATCCAATTTTCCCAATACCATGCATTTAAAAGACTGTCCTTCCTCCACTTCAGGGTTTTGGCACCTTGTGAAAAATCATTTGACCATACATGTGAGGAATTATTTCTGGGCTTGCTATTCTATTCCATTGGCCTAGATGTCTGTCTTATCCAGTACCACACTTTGATTACTGTAGCTTTGCAGTAGGTTTTGAAATCACTGAGACCTCTAACTTTGTTCTTTTTCAAGATTGTTTTGGTTCTTTGGGGGTCCTTAAAAATTCCACATGAATTTTAGGATGGATTTTTCTATTTCTGGGGGAAAAAATATAGGGATTTCGATAGGGATTGCATTGAAACTATAGTTCGCTTTGAGTGGTGTTGACATCTTAACAATAGTCAGTCTTCTAATCCATGAACTTGATTTGTCCTCCTATTTATTTGTGTCTTCCTTAATTTCTTTCAGCAATGTTTTGTAATTTGCAGTATACAAGTCTTTCCCCTCTTAGGTTAAGTTTATCCTTAAGTATTTTATTCTTTTTGATGCTATTGTAAATAAAATTTTTTAAATTTCCTTTTCAGATTGTTTATTGTTAGTACATAGGAGTGCAATTGATTTTGTGCATAGACTTTGTAATTTTACTGAATTTATTAGTTCTAATCACTTTTGTGTATGTGTTTATAGACTATGGTTTATATATATAAGATCATATCTGTGAGCAGAGATAATTTCATTTTTTCCTTTCTAATTTGGATGGCTTTTTTTTTTTTTTGGGTCTAATAGCTCTGGCTGGAACTTACAATACTATTCAACAACACTGTGTTGAATAGAAGTGGCAAAAGTGAACATCCTTTGTTCCTGGCTTTAGAAATTAAGGTTCAGTCTTTCACCATTGAGTATGATGTGGGTTTTTCATATATGGCCTTTATGTGTCGAAGTAGTTTCCTTCAATTCCTAGTTTGTTGAGTTTTTTTTTTTTTATTATTATAAAAGCATGTTAAATTTTGTTAATGCTTTTTCTGTATCAATTGATATTTTTTTTTCCTTCATGCTGTTAATGTGGTGTGTTATAGTGCTTTTTTTTTTATGCTGAACAATCCTTGCATTCCAGAAATATATCCCATTTGGTCATGGTGTAATCCTTTCTGTATATAGTGTAATTCTGTTTGGTAATATTTTGTTGAGGATTTTTACATCAATAGTCATCAGAGATACTGGTCTCTGGTTTTCTTGTACTGTATTTATCTGACTTGGGTGTCAGGGTAATTCTGGCTTCATAGAATGAGTTAGGAAGTGATACCTCCTTCTCAATTTTTAGAAAGAGTTTGAAAAAGACTGGTCTACCACATTTGGTAGAATTCACCGGTGAAGCCATTTGGCTCAAGCCTTTTCTTTGTTGGGAGGTTTTGGGTTAATGATTCAATCTCCTTACTAGTTTTAGAGGTCTATTCATATTTTCTCTTTCTTTATGATTCTGTCTTGGTGAAGAGGAGCTACTGAAATATGCTAATCACAATCATCACTTTTAAAGCACTACTAATAGACTAGGCATGGTGTTAAATGCCTGACATGGATTAGCTCATTTGATCTTCCTAATCTTTTTTATGTTAGTTCCTGATCATTCCAATCAATCCTCTGCTCAAAACCCTCCAATATCTCTCCAGTTCTCCCAGTGAAAGTCAAGTCTTCACAGTGGCTCACGGGTCCTCTACAAAGTATCTCCCATTACCTCTGAGAACTCACCTCCTCCTGCTATTACTTATGGGGAAACTAGGACTTAAGCATTTGAGTCATTGCACTCTGTGGGTAAACCTTCCAGCAGACTCAGAAGCTCAGGTCAAGAGGTCAAAGCGTGCCTTCCTTGGGCAGTGCAGAACCCGTGCTATCAATAACTACACCGCTGCTTGCTCTGGTCTCCTTGTCTAGGCTCCATGTGCATCCTTCCTCTTTTCTTGGCAGTCTTTGTTAAAATCTGAGGTAGCTTAATTAACCGGGTTTCAGCTTCCTTGGTTAGAATCAGATTCCAGCCATGCTCTCTTGAAAACTCATCAAGGCCATGTAACTTGGAATGTGGTGTTAGACTTCTGGATACCTATTAACAGAAAAGCTCTTGGGGGGGGCGGTGTTCACCTCTACCAGTAACTGATCTCATTCAGCAAATTGATTTTTATTTCCAATGTCTTATAGTTGTCTGGAAGTAAAGCCCTGGTAGCAGAGGGCAGTGCCGCTTTAGAAGCATAATATAACTTGTGCGTAAACATCTATCACTCGTCATCTCACTCTAAGTCTGCATCCCCCTTATCTGAACATTATTGGGTGGGCAACGTTGCTGGGTTGCATTTCCATTTTCTAGTACAAAGCAGTTTTCCTGCATTTTTTTTTTTTAGAATAAAATCTTCCTTTCCTTTTCCTATAGGCCCTAATAGAAGAGAACAGAATTCTAGGCTACCTATAAAAACAAATACTCTATTAAGGAAACTCTCTGCTAGACAGATGGCTTGACATAATTTTTTTTAATAGAAAGCTTATAGATCTATGCAATCAGATGTTCAGAAGTTAGTATTCTAGTTCCCTCTCATGCTCCTGAGCATTCTAAGTCCTGATAATTTTTTTTTTTTGCAAAGTTTCTATTTTCAAAAGATTTTAGACACAGTGGCATGATAGTGCATGCCATATCCAGGGTGCTCAGACAGGAATTTTCCAATCCAGATATTCAGTTGCATCCTGACTAGAAAAGAGGAAGACAGCTTCTTGGCTTCTCTTAGAATGAAATAAATAGTCCTCGTAAAACCAGGAACATTTACATTGTACAGCTTTATGGGACCGTCCATAAAAGACTGCAGACAATGGCAAACATGTGAAATTATCAGACAAGATAGAGCTGAGGAGCACATATGTTTCAAACTAAGGAATAAAAGTTGATTGTATAAGTTCCTCCAATTTTAAAGCATCATTTTCAAGTGAGGTCACTCCTGCACGTACAATTCAGAGAAATATGGTAAATATAGTCTATGAAGGTGTCGATGTGTTGGAGGGAGAAAGGTACACAGAGAAGAGGTCGACCCATTTCTGAGCAGCATCTATTTCTAGCTCATCAGAGGGAGGGAATATGGCAATCTGCCCATGACCTAGTTGATCCTTTGCCCTCTTTAATAAAAGAGGAGGGTTCGCTCTGTACCTACGCAATGGCCTGGGGTGTCTAACCAAAGAACCGCCACGGAGATTCCATTCACCCAAGTACCTGCGTCTGTGGACCTGGAATTTCCATCCTCCGGATTACGTAAGAGGCAGTGGCACACCAGATAAAAACCAAACTCCAGTATTCCATTCACTGGGGATGCTAGAAACTTTAAAATTTCTTATGCTCTAGTGACCACAAGGGCTAGCTGAATGAAAGTGCTATATCAGTCCTGGGAAGTTAGAGGTTTTTGTTTTGTTTTGTTTTGTTTTGTTTTGTTTTTCCCAGCTAAGGACATGCGTTAAACATCCAAACAGCCTCAGGTTTTGCACTCACGTCTTCTCCTTTCCAAAGAAAATACCACTCATCCAGTTATCATTTTTTTCCAATATGAAGTTTACACACTTGCTTTTGTATTCCACACCGGGGAAGGTGACAGTTTGGAAATCTGAGGCAAATGGAAGAAGGGGGAGTCTCTATAAGGGGCAGAGAAACTGCTATGGAAAGTATTTAAGATGTTGTTGTGAAAAGCTGATGTGTGGGTGAGTGTCCCACATCCAGTTAAGAGGAAAATAACAACTCAGGCAATTATCAGAACCCAAACACATAAGCCCTAAGAAATGGGCCACCTGCATGAGAGTCAGTTTCTGTGACTTAAAATATCAAATCCCCAAAAGATGTTTCATGTTATTTATTACTAATAGTAATTAATGTACTGTAATTTGGAAATAATAAGCTGACTTTAAATGAACTTTTCATAGAATACAATGCATATGAAGAATTCAAATGTGATATATGTACACTTATAATTAGAGTTAATTCAAAATTGTCCATTTTTTAAAAAAATCACTCATATATAGTCAAGTAATTTTTGCCAAATGCACCGAGAATATGCAATGGGAGAAAGATAGTCTCTTTAATAAAGAAATAATGTTGAGAAAACTGGTTATCTACAAGTAAAAGAATGCAATTGGACCCTTATCTTATGGCATACACAAAAGTCAACTCAAAATGGATTAAAGACTTAAATATAAGGCCTGAAAGTTTCAATCTCTTAGAAGAAAGCATAGGAGAAAATCTCCTTGACATTGGCCTTGGCAATGAGATTTTAGATTTGACATCAAGAGCACAGGCAATGAAAGCAAAAATAAAGAAGCGAGACTGTATAAGACTAAAAAACTTCTGTACAGCAAAGAAAACAATCAATAAAATTAAAAGGCAACCTTCACATTGGAAGAAAATATTTGCTAACCATGTATCTGATAAGAGGTTAATATCTAAGATATATCAGGAACTCATCCAGCTCAAAACATAAAAACAAATAACCTAACTAAAATATGGACAAAGTTCCTGTATAAATATTTCTCCAAAGAAGACATATAAACAGCCAATAGGTACATGAAAAGATGTTCAATATTAGGAATCATCAAAGAAATGCAAATCACAACCACAATGAGCTATCACGTCACACCTGTTAAGATAGCTGTTACCAAAAAGCCAAAGGTATCAAAACAGCAAGGATATGGAGAAAAGGGAACCCTTGTGCTCTGTTGTTGGAATATAAATTGGTGCAGACATTATGGAAAACAGTATGGCAGTTCCCTGAAAAATTAAAAATATAACTACCACATGATCCAGCAATCCTACTTCTGAGTATTTACCCAAAGGAAAATAAAATCACTGCTGCCTTGAAGAAATATTTGCTCGCCTATGATCACAGTGGCATAATTCACAGTAGTGAAGACAGGGAAACAACCTGAGTCCTAAGTGTCTGTCAACAGACGGAAGGATAAAGACAATGTCACACACACACACACACACACACACACACACACACACACACACACACACCCGAAGTAATTATGTGACAAGATGGACATGTTAATTTGTATATTATAATAATTTTTATACATACATCAAAACATCATGTTGAACACCTGAAATATACACATTTTTTATGTGTTAATCATTCCTCAATAAAGCCGGAAAAAAAATATCGCTCTCAGTCACCTGCTTTCTGGTAGACTGACTCGAGGGGGGAAGCAGACACGACAGCTGGGGAGGGGCAGGCCGTCAGCAAGTTCTGGCCACGTTCCTGAGTGATGGGTATGGAAAGCCGTGTACACAGAGGCCAAATAAAGGGCGAGATACTGTCTAAGGAAGCTCTTGAATGGGAACCCCAGTCAATACAAACAGAAATAACTGTCTTCTTTTTGACTGAGCTGGGTGTTTCAGGAGGGATACACCTGAAGCAGTGGTGAAGAAAGAAGGGAGACCAGATGAATAGACTCTGGTACTTATGAGGTGCTGGCTTCCCGAGAAAGCGCTCATTCCTAAGCCCTTTACAAGGACTCCAGGATGCCTGTCTGAGGGAAGGACAGTCCTTCTGACTGAGTTTCTGCCAGGACTCAACTGACCTGGATGCGTCATACTCGAGTCTCTGTAGGGAGAAGTAACTTGGGGTATTGGTGTTGCAAGCTGACCCGAGTTAAACAGACCCATACAAAACCATCCAGTAAACACTGGTAGCCTCCAATAATCAGAGGCAGGTAGGGGCTACGTGTCTGTCCACCCAACGTGCTCCCGGTGATACGCCGCAATAAAGGAAGTCTCACGTGAATTCTGCCACGGTTACAAATATTTTTTTGGCAAGCAGGTACAAGAAGCAGCATATCTCCTGATTCTGTATGCCAGAGAAGTTTCCTGACTTCTGTCCTCGTACACAGGATCCCTTTGCACAAATAAAACGATACATAGGAATGTGACAATATTCTAATGGCAAAACCAGTTAGGCTCTCTAGTCAGAGGGGATAAAGGAGTCTTAATGTGGATTCAGGACCAAAGGGAGTTCAAGATCCAGGATGCTGCTTTAAAGGAGCTGGACCTCTGAGGTTGCCACGTTCTTAGACTACATTTTGCAAAGGCAAAAATGCTTGTCAGTCATGTCCTTGAATACCATTCATTTCAAAAGCAAAAAATCATTTCCAAAATCTCTTACACTAAGTAGTGAATCCTCTGGTTTGGATTTAGTCAACCTCATTGGAAATATTTGCTGTGGCCACCTATGAATGTCAATGCTTGATTAGGGTCCCTCAAATACCAGCTGGCCACCTGTGAGCACTGACTGCAAAACTTCCTTTGTTCTCTAGAAGGAACATAAGGGAAACCCTGCTTGAATTTGGCCTGAGGACATGGTTGGGTGAGGCTGAGACGCTTGGCACCTCTGCAGCCATCCTGTGAGTCTGAGTAAATAAAAGCGAACCATCAATCTAGAAACGGCAGAGCAGGATGGCAAGAAGCACCTGGGTCCTTGAGGATGTCATGCAGCCACTTCAAGTGCACTGTCCTTAGGGTACAGATATTCAAAGTACTTAACCGAACTGTTTAAAAATCATTACGAACTGTTTTAACAAGGGTGATCCAGACCCAACTCTCCCTGGGACATCTCCAGGTGGTATGAGGCCATTTCAAATTCAACGTGTTCAAAAAGGAACTCTTTTTCCCCCTAAACCTTCCCTGTGTATCGTTTAAGATGCTTTTGGTTTCAAGAAACAGAAAACCTTACTTAGATTTATATAATATGAGAATGGATTATCTTACTTAAAAACAGGCCCTGAGTGAGGTAGCGTGGCCTCAGGGTCGATGGATTCAGCAGTTCATCGAAGCCTCTGAGCATCTATGTTCTTCCTTCTCCCCGCTCAGCCCTCCACAATGCTGGCTTCACCCCGTGAGTGGTTTCCTTTGTGGATGCACAACAGCTACCAGGGACAGCTGGGCTACATGCCTCCTCCCTCCCTCCCCCCACCGCCACACTTCAGACAATTCTTTCTCTGTCCCCTTCTCTGACGCTGTCCCGACACCCGCTTCCAGCACGATGCCCTCTCCTGGAGTCCCCTGGCACTTGGAGTTTTCTTCAATTAAAGCACGCGTTAAACTGTGCCTGTTTGTTTGTGTGTCCGACTCCCCGCTAGGGCAGTGGCCCCTAACCTTTGTGGCACCAGGGACTGGAGTTCCGACTAGAATCTAATGCCTGGTGATCTGAGGTGGAGCTGAGGCGGTGATGCTAGCGCTGGGGAGTGGCTGCAAACACAGAGGAAGCTTCACTTACCCACCCACTGCTCACCTCCTGCTGTGTGGCCCAGCTCCTAACAGGCCATGGACCGGTACCGGTCCTCGGCCAGGGGGTTGGGGATCCCGGCACTAGACTGTGAGGACCTTGACAGCAGGCACTGTATATTTATTTTCTTTGATCTATCATGGGTAGCGCCTAGAACTATGCCTGGTGCATATAGGGCACTTAATAAATGTTTATTAAACAAACAACGAATCAATCAATCAAAATCAGGGGAGAGGCTGATGATACATGAGCCTTCGTATTTTCCTATCACTTAATCTTTGTTTGGTATGCCAGTATCTTTGTGTCCTACTCATTATTTTAGAGATGAATGGAAATAATTTAGGACCACGCCAGGGGGTAGGGGTCAAGATCATTTTTCCCCCTTGAAGAATGAACTGCTTATTACTCAGGCTTGAGGCAAAAGGCCCAGAAGAATTTATCTGGAAGAATTTAACTCGGCCAGAGGAAGCAGCTTCCTTCCCTCTGTCTCCCTGGTCCATCTTTCAGAACCCTCGGTGCGTTTCCCACACGGCCAGGAACTAATGTTCTGTTCTGCTTTATGTTCCGTTTTCCTATTTGTACAATGAGGGTAATGAGTGCTTTTATGCTTCTGGCACTGTAGTGGGAAAAAAATGACTCTTTATACAGAACTTTAAGCATTATGGGAAAAATATAGAATATGAGTAACATAAATAATGATAGCATTAAGATGGGAGCAGAAGAAAGCAAAGGGATGCATGCATTCATCTCACGACTCTGTGGCTCTGATGACACGCGGAAAGTATATAGATGATATTGTTCACATTCATAAAACGCCGAGCTGTATTAAAGACTTGGATGAGAATGGTTTATATTATTTCCCCCACGATGCTGGCTTTATAATGCTTTTGGTTGGAAAAAAAAACCAAAACACCTTTTTACAGATTTGCAGATAATGTCTAAAAGATATTGTTCGTTAATCTGATTTAAGTATGAAACATACGATTTTGCACTTAATGGCTTACTTTCTACATCTGAGATAAGAGCCAGTGGCTTACATATTATTGTTAAGTGAGAGGATGTTAGTGGCGAAGAAAAGAAATTTGATATCGTGAGGAACAAATAATTAATTCCAAATGAGCTGTTCAGCAGGTTCTGTCTTCTGTGCTGTCAGTAACTAGCGTGAAGCCTGCCTTTGAAGCCTCACCGTCTCCCTTCCTTCTTCAGTCTCCCGTTTGGCAAACCGCCATGGGGGGCTGATGTGTGCCGGGAGGTACTGGGCATGCCACGGAGAACAAGGCACTAATTTTGCCTTCGAGTTGCTTGCTGGTAAGACAGGAGTCAGGCAAATCAATGGCTGCAAAATGACGTAACAAATGCCAGAATGGCAGGAACGCCTATCTCATCTCTATGGCTTAATGTGAAAAGCATTTATATATGAGTATACGCACTTTTTTCCAAAAGCCCTAATTTGATCGTATGTCAGTTTTTCATAATCACAACCTCCAATTTCTCCCATTTCGCTGTCTCCTCCTTGCTGTCCTTTGTCAGCCTTGACTTCTTATCTCGCGACTCGTACTTATGCTTCAGCATTTCTGCTGTCACAGAGTCTCTCTCTCCAAGATCACTCATTCATTCATTCATTCATTCATTCATCCATTCACCTTTCAATTGCTATTTCAGAGACTCCATCAGTTCTGGGAAAAAAAAAACAGATAAGACTTAGTTCCTTCTCTCAAGGTTGCCATCTGGCCAAGAGAGACAGAAACATCTGTAAGAGCACAGTTGCCACAACAGAAGTGCTAAGAAGGCAGGCAGATGATTGATGCTGCACAAGAGCAGGGTGTCAAAGCTGAGAAGGTGTTCGCCAGGGCACAGAAAGTCATCCTGACCAGCAAGTGGCTGAGAACCTGACTCCAACTGGCTTACACAGGAAGGACGTGTCTTATCCCACCTAAGAGGCTGGCTGCCTGCAGAGCTGAAGGAAGAAGCAAAGAAACAGCATGACAGGCAGTGTCCTCTGGTGGCACCTGCGGGCTCTCAGGCAGACCCTCCCACTGTCACAGGCCCATTTAGCTCCCCAGGGCATATTAATTTATCTCCAAATAGATGACTGCATTTTTTTCTTCAATGAAACTTTTATTAAGAAGCTAAGGAAAATGAAACAAATATTTAAAGCATTGAAATGAATGTTTACAGAGCTTAGATTTGCTGGCGCTGTTTTTTTTCTTTCAAATAACCTTACAATGCATGTCAGCCACCCCAGCAGCCCGGCCCAGACTTTTTGCTTCAGGTAAAAGTTTCGTATTCATTGATTCCTCAGGGACCAGCCTACTGGCACATCCCGTGGATGGAGCCGGTGCCCAGGCCGGGCGGCCAGGGCAGGCGGTGCCTCACTCCACTCCTACCCCTTTGCAGACATTCTCAAAGAGGCACCGGCACTAGCCTGTCTCCTAAAGGCATCCTTCGCGTCAGCTCTGTGAGACAGGATCCTCTTGTCCCAGGCTAGTTTTAAAACCCACATTTGCTTGAGGTATCCACCCGCTCTGTTACGGCCAGTTCTTCACAGTAGAAAGAATTTCTCATGCTTTTGTGCGGCACCATCTTTCCCGCGTGACCGTTGGAATAACAGTCATTGCCTCCAGAAGCCAGAAGCGGAACCCCTCGCTCTGGGCTCCGAAGGCTCCCTGTTGTATGAACTACTAGGCTGTTGGCTCCTGACTGGGGTGGGGAGCTTCCAACGCGTGGCTCATGGGCAGGACGCAAATGGTTAACGAGTTCTGAGCCAAGGTTGACCAGCAACCTCTAGCATGGCATGGGCACTGTCATCTCTGTCGTCTGGGATGATGGAGGTGCTCTCTGAGGACTGATCTTTCAGAAATTAATTGCTAAGTTTCATAGCAAGAGAACTGCCTACCACACACAGTACCCGAAGCAGACATAATTCCCATCCATCCATTCCTTTATGCAACAAATGTTTATTCGGAGCATAAAATGTGACCAGGCACTGTTCTAGGAGCTGGATATCCACCAAGTTTGAAAATGACAGCCATTGTGAAGCTTCTAACCTACCAAAAGAAGTAGACAATAAATAAGATGAATTAAATAGTATGTTGCAAATAGATAGTAAAAACGGCAGGAGTAAAAATGAAGGCCAGGGAAAGTATGTAAAATGTTGGGAGTGAGTGGGGCAGAAACTCTGGAGCGGGTGAGAAGACAGGATCTCTCTCCTACGTCAGGCTGACGGCTGTCTTAGTCTGTTTGGGCTGCTGTAACACAATACCACGGACTGTGGCTTATAAACAACAGAAATTTATTTCTCACAGTTCTGGAGGCTGCAAGTCTGAGATCGGGGTAACGGCATGGTCTGATTAGGGCTCGTCTTCCCGGTCACAGACTTCTCACGGCACCATCACATGGTGGAGAGAGAGGGAGCTCTCTTTGGTCCCTTTTTAGGGGCACTAATCCCATTCATGAGGGCTCCACCCTCATGACCTAATCACCTCCCAAAGGCCCCACCTCCAAATACTATCGCATGGGATTAGGGTCCAACATATAAATTTTGCAGGCGGGGAGACACAAGCATTCAGTCGTAGCGACATCTAGTTTGTGGTTCCTGTTCTTCTTATTGCTCATGCTGTTCACTAATGAATAGTTCTATCGCATCCTCCGTCCTGGTTGTTCTTGACCACGGCTGCATCTAGAATTCTTTGTGGAGTTTTTAAAAACCACTAACACTAATGCTGATACTATGACTCTGAGAAATGTGTATTTAATTGAGCAGAGCTGGGACTCCTATGTCAGTATTTAAAAAGCTCTCCCCAGCAATTCTAACGTGCGATCGGGTCTGAGAACTCTTGCTCTGTCTCAAGGAGACGGAAGCATTTGTGAAAGCCACACTCTGAGAACTGGCCAACAGCACATCCGTGAAACAGACTATGAAAAAAAAAACAATGACATCATGCGACAGCTTCTTCAAATTCATTTACCCTCCAAATGTTCTGAGATCCTTAAGGAAAACAATGTCCAGTAGCAGGTGGGAAGGACTCCTAGTAATTTCTCTGTGGAGTGAATGGCAGAACAAAGTAAGAAGGGAAGAGAAAGTTTCTGTGATATCTTAAGTGTTTTTAAGTCACGCCTTGTCAAATCGCCTTTGAAACTTCAAACAAAAACTTCCCTGCCTATCAGCACTTCATGCAGACTCATGTTTCCTTTCTTCCTGTAAATCAATGGCATCCTTCAAATTAAGCTCAAAAGCATAATTATATCCTTGATCACTAAATGAAAATCTTTTCGAAACTCATCTTCAGACTCCACAACTTACATCTCTAAAAAAGAAGGAAGCAGGGATGATAGAGTAAAAAGCAAAAGTAAAAAGCAGAGATGTTAGTGAACCATCCCTATAACAATCGTGCCTTTGGAGATAATATGTACAATTTTGTTTAAGCCAATTAATTGTTAAGAGTAATTTTCAGCTAAAAGCATCGTATCTAATACAGGAGGACTTTACCATCTTCATTTTGCAGACATAAAATTGGGTCTGAACTGGGTTAAATAATTGGCTAAAATCACATAGAACTTTGTTTGAAAGCCAAGGAAGCTTACTCTTTTACTAGTGGTGTGTCTTCTCTATGAAATTTTCTTTGAGAATATTGCCCCGGCCATCAGAAAACCCAAGAGTAGGTAGTGTAGCATACTCTCTAGCATTCAGTTATGCACGGGGTCATATTATTCTCTGATTGCTTTTCAAATGTTCATCTTTGTCCCCAGCTAAAAGGAAGCCCTTTGAAGGCTGATCCACAGCTCCTCTGGCCTAGCATAGCATGGGGCACACAGCAAATGCTGAAGACAGACAAGAAAACGTGGCTGACACATGACAGAGTTTAGACTGTACCGATACACTAAGAATCTAATTTTATGGGGATAATATAAATAATTAAAAACTCGGCAGCCTTTTTTTTTCCTTTTAAGAGAGGCTGTCAAAAATCATGCTTGATGTGATTAATAATAAAAAAATTATGAAAACAAAAAACAACAACAACAACAACAAAAAAAAAACAAAAAGGAAAAGAAAAGGAAGAAGGACCACAAGGTTTTGTGGGAAAAGCAATGAAGAGACTGGTGGGAGGGCTTTATCCGTCCTTCTTATGGAACTAGTTCCTATCACATTATTCCAGCCGGAGACCATACTGTTGCCCCTTCATCTATGGACATAGTGTGAGTCTGCCTGCTTTCAGAAATCCTCAGTGGTTAAGATCTTCCCTTTAGTTGCTGAGATTTCTTTTTCCCCCACGGTTTTCACTGCATAACTGACATTTTTGAGGTCTTATTCACACATCACCATCTCTCTGCAGAAGTCATTAGGTGGTGGTTTCTCAGATCCCAAGGATTTCCCTCTCTATTTCTTGATCTTCATCAGGGGAATTTTGGATTTGCCCTATATGGCTCGGAGAATAATATATCAGAGTTCTCCGGGGACGCAGAACCAGTGTGTGTGTGTGTGTGTGTATCTCTATATATCTTAATATCTATCTATCTATCTATCTATCTATCTATCTATCTATCTATCTATCTATCTATCTATCTATCTATCTTTCTATCCATCGTCTAGTGAGAGATTTTAAGGACTTGGTTCACAAAGCTGTGGGGATCTGCAGGTCTGAAATCCACAGCCAGGCCAGCAGGCGGGAACTCGGGGGATTTGCTGCAGTCCTGAGGCAGAGTGCTTTTTTCTTCCGGAAACCACAGTCTTCTTTCTTGGGCCTTCAGTTGAGCGGATGGTGCCTGTCCACATCATCCGGGGTAATCTCCTTTACTGAAAGTCAAACTCCAGCGCAAACGACTGAGGAGAGGACAGCTTTCACTGCGGAGAAGTCCAGAGTCAGGGCAGGCTTTGCAGTGGCTCACGGATGACACCAAAGACCGGCTCTTTCCATGTCGCCTGCTTCTCAGGGTCTCTTCCTTTCTTTTCTTTTCCCTTTTCTTTCCTTCTCTTCCCTTTCCTTCCCTTTCCCCCTTTCTTTAAATTTTTTATTTTTTATTTAAGGCTGGCTCCCTTCATGTCATGACATGGCTGCTGGTAGTTCTTAGGGCTCTCCTATTCTGTTCTGCTGGAGGAGAAAGACTGGCAGGAGAGAGAATTTCTTCTCCAACCATTAAACGAGCCTTGGGCTTCTCGTATTGTCCCCATGTCCAAGGAGATGGAACTACACCGCGTGGTCAGGCAAGTCGGATGCTGCCTCCGGAGCCAGCCAGAGGCCGTCCTGCCCACAGTGCACTGCTGTTTCTTGGGGGAGGGGCACAGCGCATTCAGGGGAGGCTCAGTGACCTGAACACACATACTTTAGAAATTGCTTGGGTTCGCTTCTCCTTTAAAAATGTAATATAAAAAATATATGTTAGTTGAATTCAAGATAACTTCTTCTTGCCATTACATATATTACCTCTTATGTTTTTCTTCCACTCATTCACATACAATAAATATAACATAAATACAAAGAAAACTAAAAAAAAACACTGTTTTACCATGAAGTACTAAATAATTACAATGACTCTTTACAGTCAATCTAGAAGTGTCTTCTATATACAATGAATCTTGCCCCAGTGTCAAAAATCCTGAGGCAGACCCACACGTGACTGAGGTGTGGACGGGGAGAGAATTTGTTTACCATACTCTCCATGTCTTCAGTATCATGGGGCTTTGTACTCCCGTTATTAGCTTCCAGTTCCCGCTGCCACATGGTTAGGAGTGTGTGTGTGTGTGTGTGTGCATGCATACACGTGTGCTTGTGTGTGTGGACAGATACTGATCTCTATTACCACTCTTTATTACTACCCTTCGATAATGCCATAAATAGCTTTGAACTAGAAACTTTGTGCTTGGGAGCACTTGTACTTATTAAAATTATACTTGGGCTGATAAAAATTGCCCATTCTTGTGTTTTCTTTTATACAGTATGCTGTTGGAATGGCTGAGTTTACATGAACCTTATCCACCTTATCTTACAATCATCAACAGATACTGTCACACACAGAGGTCCCCACACATGATCGGATTATACACCATGGCACAAATTTAGTTTGATTAGAATTGGCAGCTCATATTCTATGCCAAACTCTTCTTACTACAATCAAGGTTTCCTGGAAGTTAGATGCTTTCGCATCTGGACTTGGTCCTGGGGAGGTGGTAACACTCTCGTCTGAACTTTTTGCAAGTGGAATGGGAAAGGGAAACCTTTGTGTGTAAAGCTGGGACCCGTCTAGACATCCTGTCCCTTCCAGGGGCTCAGTGCCAGGGTGGTTCAGAGGGCCACCTTTGAAGAGATGAGTGAGGAGCAAAAGGGGAGAAACTGATGTCACGGGGACTTGCCAGGCAATGGTTGAGTGCCCTTTCTGCAGGCGTCACTTTTCAGGTGGCAGCAAAAACAGCAAGGAGAGATGCCCTCTCAGACCAGACCGGATGGGTCAGTGTCCCTGCAGGAGTCAGCTGCATCAGCAGACAGGATATTGGGAAACCTGCAAGCTGGGAATGACATCAGCCTGAAATGGAAAAAGCCACCCTGGCCCAGTAAATATTAAAAGAAGGAGACCGGTAGATAGTTCAGAAAACATTTGGAACCCAGAGCAAGAGAGAAGCTGTGGATTCAATCTCTTTTCTAATTCCTTTCATTCTTTTTTCACAGCCTCCCTGTCTTCACAGTCACCGGGGAAAGCTTTCTGGTCTTCTTTATGACCCTTCACCTTCTTTGGAGGTGGGCGTGAAAGCTCGGGGCAGGTGGACTTCCGTCTGGGTACGTTACAACCTTCTTTCAGGAACGTGACACTTCCTTGCCCTCTTGTCCCTGCAGCTCTCAGAGCCACAGACCAGGGCAGGCGGACACTCAGGCACAACTCTAGGAGCATCTGGGGATGGTCTAGGGCAGGGATCACCAACCCCCAGTCTGTGGACTGATACTGGTCTGTGGCCTGTCAGGAACCGGGCCGCACAGCAGGAGGTGAGCGGTGGGTGAGCCAGAGCAGCTTCATCTGCATTTGCAGCCGCTCCCCAGCGCTAGCATCACCGCCTCAGCTCCACCTCAGGTCATGAGGCATTAGATTCTCGTAGGAGCACCAGTCCTTGGTGCCGGAAAGGTTGGGAACCACTCGTCCAGGGAACTACAGACATCCCAGGCCTTCCCACCCTTTTCCAAAGGGTTAGCTTCTCTGTTCACTCCTCTCCACCTGTCTCCCTTCAAAATTCCGCCCCATGCCTGGCATTTCTCTTTTCAGGGTCGGTTCCTGTCCTTACAGTTAAGCTCAAAAAGAGACACAAAGGACAAGCTATCAAAGCCCACTCAGCCCCCTGCAGAGCAGGGGCCTTATGTTGGAGGTTATTCAAAAACTAAATGGTTTCCCAAAACATCCTTTCATTTTAATACCAAAGTGAGTTTCTTTAAAAACCCACACTTGTGGGTTTGCTTTGGAGCCTCCTGTTGCTTGGGAAGGCTGGAGGTGGGGTCTGTGTGTGTGGATTCGACCTTACCCAGGGGTCATCATAGGAGGTGAGGGAGCAGGTGTGCACAGCGCATCTGCCCAGCCGGGGCCCATCGTGCTCCTTCTCACTACCCAGGGGATCGCCTACAGCATATGGGCCCGGACCCTGAACAGATGTGCTGACACGGAAGTCATGCCGGGGGAGGACATGATCCTAATATCTGCAGACTGGAGCCATGGCAAAGCCCGAGGCCCAGGTCCCTCTGTGTACCCCTCCCCACACCGACCCTGTCTTGCACCTCGAAGGGCTGGTACCACACGTCTGTACACTTTAGCTTGCAGGTCCTCATTCTGTCCCGGCCCACCCCAAAGAGCCACCCTTTGCATCCTCTTCTTGACTCCAGGTGGATCCTCAGGAGCACCGGCCTGGGGACGACGTCTCCACCTGGTGCGGCCGGGTCAGGGAATCCGAGCGCCACGCGCCCGGAGCACGTTCTGGAAGGGAGATGGCGCTGCGTGGCCACACCCCCCAGCCCAGGACTCCTTGAGTGGGGTTCTCTGGAGTAAAGCAGGGGTCCCGCTGCCTGGGTCTAAGGTCTAGACTCCGGGTCCTGCAGTTTCATGCTCTCCTGAGAGAGTATCAGGGACGGCTGTGTGCTATGTTCGTACGTTCCACAGACCGGAATGTTCTCGTCTTTGAAAGCTTTACAGTGCTTTTAAAAATGCCTTTCTAGCAAATTCCACTGTTTTTATCTTTCCATCGTGATGCAGCTCCCTTGGTTTCCACGGATGTCCTATGTCCCACGACGTGGTTCAGGCCTTGTGGCCAGGAGCTGTGTAGGGAGGGCACATTTAGAAGGAGAAATTGAAAGAGAGCAATTCGCTTCCCCAGAAAAGGCCCTGGAGATGCTACCCATGGCTTTTCATTCTTGCCTCGCCTCCGAATTGTCCTCCTGGCCCCAGGGGGTTTCTTCCTAGGTGTTCTCGTCACATGAGCGGTTCCCGTCTCTCCGAGTTCCCAAGAGCCCCTGCTCTTCAGGGCGATGGTTTAGAAGCCTTGCCCATGTCTGGCTTCCAGGATGGGATTGGAGCTTTCTTTTCCTCCTCTTCCTTGGTTTAGATTTCGTTCCTTCAAGGTCTGCCTGCCGGGGGTGTGATCATGGCTGTCACGATCCCTTGCGTCACGCATCTGTAGTGTCGTAAAGCGGTCCTGGAATGATGCCTTATCTCAAAGACATCACTGCTGGTGATTCCAGGCACTGCAGCAGAACAGCAGGAAGGGTATTATTGGGAGAATTTGGGTTCTCAGCACCTCTGCTCTCTGGAATCAAAAGAGACCAATAATAATACTGGCATATAGTGACTGCTGTCCTTGAGGCTCATTTCACATCTCTGTGAGGACCTGACTGTAACCGGGCAGTGGACTCTGGCCGTGGCCCTGTTCTCACATGGCCACTCCATTATTCACTTGGCCAGGGAATCAGGGTGCTGGCTGATGGTGATGAAGCATGTATATTTTACTTAGATGACCTCACAGTCCAGCTTTGATCTACAGAGTAGATTTAACAGGAAGGAGGAATGAGGCGCTAGCATCCCAGAAGCCAGGCTGACAGGCAGGGGAAGTGGGGGGTGCCAGGGGAATTCTGAAATCCGAGGATGTCATCATGCTGGCGTGTTGAGCAAACACCACACTAGATCATGTGAGCAGGGAAAGGCTGTCCAGTCACAAGCTACCCCTCAGAGTGTCACTCAGGTTCCAAGTCATCAGATGAGCTGACTTTTAAGAGCTGGCAGGTCATATGATCTGGGCTTTCGTTTCTTCTGAATGGCACTGTTCCCTGTTGTGCAAACACAGCCATTCCACCTCAGTGATTCACCCTTCTCCAAAAAGGCTGGCTGGAAGGAAACTGAAGTCTCTTAAACCGGTCCCATCTGCTAAACTCTGAGCATGCCACAGGACCCGTGGGCTCTAACTCCACGACAAGCATGCGGGATTTTTTTCTTCTTCTATTTCTTTTTTAAAAGGAAAGTTACTCTAGATCCCAAAGGTGTCATCAGCGCTATTCTTACACCTTGTTTTGAGGAAGGATGGGGTAAAATCCAGGCCAGCTGGCACTTGAACAAACAGGTCACACAGTCCCAATGGGATGGGCTGCTGTGGCTTTGCTGTCCCTGGAATTTCACCTGATTCTCTTTGTGCTGCATCTTGGTTAACTGCTGTACCTTCGAAACCTCTGAGTACCGATCAGAGTTTGTAGCTGCAGGCAATGAAAATGAACTGTGCTGGATTGAGACAAAATTGATCAGACGATAGCTGAATAGTTTATAGAGTCACCACAGGGCTGAAGACGTAGGCTCCGGGCTGCACAGTCTGGAACAACAGACTGGTCCCATAAAGGCAGTTCTGTGTTCATTGCTAGCACAGACACTAGAGCCTGCTCCTCTTATTCTGTTGACTCTGGATATAGGAGGCACCATTGTCGTTGCTGGCCCAGGAATGCAAATTTGCCTAATGACCACTGCTTAAGTTCTATCTCTTTTAAGCCACCAGCTCCCCATTCAAAGTCTTGGAGGAGGGGGCGAGCATCTCGTTGCAGAAAGTCAGGGTAGAGCCTTCGCTACAGCTCTAGGTAAGACTGGGGTCGTGAGCGACCGATGTCTTCAGCATCAACAGTGGGAGGTAGGCTCTGCCTCCGACTGGCACTCAAAGTGAGGAATTCCCAGGACAGGGGAGGGAGGTTCAGATACTGAGTGGCCAAAAAGAGTGACAGATGTCCACTATCCTATTTTAGATCGAACCTTGACCTTCATATCCAACTTGAAGACATCCATTTATTCCACATGCATTTATTAAGCACTTACTAAGAGCCAGACATGGTGTTTACTATAGAGATAAAAGAGAATGACCTTCTCGAGTAGCCCACAATCTAGCAGAGAAGGTAGAAAAACAGTAAGAATGGTAGAGTGAGTGCTTTGGCAGAAGCAAGCAGTGGGATGCCTCATCAGAGGAGGTGACACATAAATTGAATCTTAAAGAATAAGCGGTAATTCCCAGGGCAAAGGTGGGTGAGGGTGTTTTTAGGATGAAGATCTTCACTGTGGTTGTGTTTGCTTGCCAGGAGGGACCTGGTGGGGGATGGGGCGGAGTGACAGGTAGACAGAACATAAAAACTCTGCATGCCTTATTTAGGAGTTTGGATTTTATACTGAACATCATGGAGGATAACTGGGGAACTTTAAGAAAAATCATTTTAGAAACATGAGAAGTTAATTGCATGTGACAAGACTAAAGATAAAGGAGATGTCTTAGGGAAGTCACTGTAGGAATCTAGGGAGAAATAATGACAGAGAGATCCAAGAATAATATCATTTAGGAGATGCTTTGAAGACAGAACAGAAAGGACTCGGTAACTGGTTAAATGTGGGATTCGTAAGAGAAGGAGAAGTTATAGATTATTGCCAGCTTAATGGTCTGGGCAGTGATGGAGAGAGCGATATCACAGACTTGGAAAGGGGAAGATGTGTCTGATTTAGGAGATGCTGAGTTTGAGGTGCCGATGAGGTGCTGCTCAGGGATAGCTGGGAAGCAGAGGGACAGGAGATCTGAATTTCAGGAAAGCAGGCCGAGCTGGAGACAGAGGCTGGTCATTGCTGAAGTCACGGAAGTGTCTGGATCACTCGGGGAGAATCCAGAGTGGGCAGAGGGAGAAAGGAAGTCCAAGGAGAGCACCCGGATGTGGGTCAGCAGCATTTCAAGCAAAGGGTAAAGAGAGCCTGTGAAGGAACTAGGAAAGGTCCAACAAACAGGCAAGAGGAAAACCAGAAGAGCATGAAAACTGAAGGCAGAGAGGCTTTTAAGAGAGAGGAAGTAGAAAAGGTCAAGAGATACGAGAACTAAAACATGCCAGATGTTGGCAGCGAGTGTGACCCCTCTGGGAGCTGTTTCAAGGGAGAGGCGGCCACAGTATTACAGTGAGTCCAGGGGAGAAGGAAGCTTAGACCGTGGAGACAAGGAGTGCGGAACGTTTCAGGAAGTTTGATTACAAGAGAAGGAAGTGGGGCGTGGGGCAGGGACCAACGGGTGGTATAAGATCCAGGGAGGAACTGCTAAAGTCTGGCCATTCCTACCTTTCCAGAATTTTATTACCTGGTCCGAGACTGATCTTTAAATGCATGCGATCTGTAGTCCCTCCTTCCTTTCTCTCCCATCATCTCAGCCGAGAATAAAGAGAAGAGTAACTCATTGAGCATTTCACAAAGTATTTAGTGAGCACCTCGCATATTCCAGGCACTGTTTTGCGACTGAACAGAACGGATGAGTGCTACCCTGATTAAGCTCCGATTTTCCCAAGTGCAAAACAGCAAATTAGTAAATTATACAGCTATTAGTGATGAAATGCTAAGGAATGAAGACATCTAGGCAAGAGAAGAGAGGCTGGGAGTGCCTACTGAGTGACGTGCAATTGACACGCTACATGATCAGTTCAGAGGAGGCCTCACTGCTCTGGATACCTGGCTTTGCCTTGCTCCCTGGGCCTGAATGTGTTGACGATCTGCGCAGTATTTTAGCTCCCACCTTGCTCTTTCCATTCCTTATTCTCTCTTCTGAGTCCTGCCCCTGAGCCCTCACCGGGCACCTTGATTCTGGCTGGCATGTTGGCTGCCACTCTTCTGATCACCAGAGCCATAGGGAGCCCCAGCCTAGCACCGCCTGCTTGTTGGAAAATCCTAATATCCTTTGCTGACTGCTATTGGTCCTCAGTCAGGTTCTGTCATAGTCTTTGCATGTCATTGTGTGGCCACCAAACTGGATTTCCTCCCAAAACCTATTGTGACTTTTTTTTTTTTTTAAAGTATAAGTCACAGAAAACTAACCCAAGTTTGCTTACGCTAAAAAGAGAATGTTGATTTGTAGCTGAATAGTCCAGGGGAGAGACTAATTTTAGGCATTGGTATGACAAAGGATGTCATCAAGGCTGTCTAGCTTTTTTTTTTTTTTTAAGACGTTTAGAGCAACTTTAGGTTCAGAGAAAAACTGAGCAGAAAATACAGTCTCCACTTATTTCCTCTTCTTACCTCCCCCCGTCCCTCCCCTGCCCACAGCTTCCCCTATTACTAACATCTATAACAACCGATAAGCCAATATTGAGACATTCTTATTAAAGACATTTATAGTTTACACTGAGGTTCACTCTTTGTGTATCTTCTACCGGTTTTGACAACTGTGTCATGATGTGGACCCAGCAACGCAGCATCATACAGAACGGTTTCAACTTATTCACCCCTGCCTCCCTCCCTCTCTCTCCCTCCCTCTACCTGAACCCCTTTGGACTTTGCCTTCTCCAGAATGTCGTGTTAGGGACCACACAGTCTGCAGCCCAGGCCTTTCCCTATCGACTTCTTTCACTGGCAACATCACGTAAGCTCCCTCCACGTCTCGCCATGCGGGGGCAGCCCACTTGTGTTTAAGCCCGAATGCCAGCCCGAGGCATGGACATGCCACTGACATTTACCTATGCGCCTGTCGAAGGCTGGTTGTTTCCAGTTGGGGGCAATTATGATAAAAGCTGCCATAGACATTTATGTGCAGGTTTCTGTGAGAGCGTGGGCTTTTAAATCATTTGCGTAAACACCTAGGAGCATGACTGCTGCTGTGAGGTCTCTGCTGTGAGGTCTCTCTCCAGGTCACTGCTATGAGGTCTTTCTCCAGGCTGTCATGTTAAGATGTTAAGACTATTTAAGACCATCTAGGGTCTGGAGTCAGATGTGAATTCAGCCATTTGTTACCTTAGTGATAACTCATTTCGTGTCCCGTGTTTCAGCTTCCTTAACTATAAAAGGGAGAACTCCTCCTCCCTTGTAGCTGGACATCAGTACATAGAAGTGCCGTGAAATCCTAGCGAGGTTCTGATGGAGCTTGTTTCTCACAAAGCTGGCCCATGGCAAATGCTCCACCGTGGCGACACTAGCTGCTGCTTAGTGTCACAGGAATGGAAGGCCTAGAGAAGGAGCTTTTGTCCTGAATGGGTCTCACCCCGAGGAGGGCAGCATGCTTTGCAACACTGGCATCGGTCAGTGGAGCCGATTACATCTTTAGATTGAGAAAAAAAAGAAACGGAGGCACCGAACTGGTGCCTGGTGTAAGGAAAGCCAACAAGCGAGCTGGAGATGGCGGTGCCCACAGGGAGGGACCGGCCCCCCTGGCCGGGGGAGCATTTCGGAGCTTGGGAAGATAAATGTATCTTAGACCATTTCCCTGTGGAATAAAATGCTTTTTCTGATGAAGGAGAGCTTTTCTTCCTTCTTTTCCCCCTCTCTTCTCTCTCTCCTACTTCCCTTTTCTCTCCCTATCATCCCTACACTGTGACGTGTGAAAAGATAAACCATACGAGCGAAACAAAAGGGCCTACTGTAAGGCAGGATGAATGGACCCCCTTTGCTTGGGCTCAGCACTCAGCGGAGACGAGGTCTCTGGCTCCACGGTGCTCTGTAAGTCCTCTGGCTCATCTGTTCGTTCGCCTCCTTCATTACTCCTTTCCTTATTCCTGTCCTCCCGTGGGTTCCCAGAACTCCACACTCCTCCTTCTTTTCCAGGCAGTGAGTGAGGTCTCTCTCCAGGCTGTCAACAAGGCTACCTAGCGCTGGCCTCTCACTGAGTCGGGGAAATGACACTATCAAGGCCCCAGGAGGCTCCTCTGCAGCTTAAGTCACAGTGTCACTCTGCGTTCTATTGGTGGGGTTTCCCACTGCATTCATTTGAGATCTATTTTTAGATGACCCTCTCCAAATTACAGCATTGACTGTTCCGAAATGACACTGCACGCTTTTGAGTGGAAATAAATCCCAGTGACAGTTAGCTCTGGCCAGAGTTGAAATACATTTTTAGAAAGGACCACTTAATGATTTATGATGTTTGTTCTTCGTGTATCTTGGACTTTTAAAAAACAGCATTGATTTATAGAGACGGTACAGGAGAATTAAGTGATAAAGTTTTTTTTTTTTTAGTGGACTAACTGTGCTTCCAACAAGCGTTGTTCAATTTTGTGCAATAGGAAATTGAAAAATATACAAATGGGCAGAGCCTTAATCATGACTCTGTAAGGAAGCTACTCCAAACAGTTTGGCTTATCCCTTGGACTGGAGACGGGGGGAGGGAAAGAAGTAGTCACATCATTAGAGACCTGCTGAAAACAGGTTTACACATTAATAGAAAAATATTATTGAACTTTCAGAAGCAACACAGTAGGATATGAGTTTGGAAACTCTACCGTTAATTTATTTATTACCATCTCTTTGCTGTTTTATTTATCCTTCCATTAATTTATCCATTCATTCATTCAAACGATATTTACTTATTAGTGCCAAACACTGAGCTGTATCAAATAAATGTGTACAGGAAGTCGATCATGCTGCTGAACCACTGGCAGGGCACTTGTTAAGCCCAAGTGTGTCCTCAGTTATTTCAATATAATCTGGATGGGAATATTTTTCTACTGTGCCAAGACCTCTAGTCTCCCTGCCATCCACTAGATTTTCTCCCTGCACGGCCTCTTCCCTTTGCTATCCGGCCTGCGTTCCGGGGTGGACCACTTCTAGTGTTCTCTTGCCAACACCCGCCACACCGTCGCTTCCTGGATGAAGTCTGCGCCCATCAGACTTACAACTTGAATCACTCCAACCATCTACTTTCTCCAGTTCTACATGTCAGTTTCTGAGGACTGCTGGAGGATGCTACAATCGGGCCACCACTGTCACTGAAGTCATCCATTCGTCCTGTGTGCCAGCCACGGTGTTAGCACAGGTGTGGCAGTGAACAAGACAGATGGGTTCCCTGTTCTTATGGAGCACACATTCTTGTGTAGAAACACACGATCAGAAAGAAAGAAAGAAACATACCAGACAGCCATAATTTCCTTGCAGGTAATTAAATTACACTTTTGTGAAAGCCAGTGGCCAAATGGCTATGCCAGATCAGGTGTTCAGAGTGCTCTCAGCTTGGTGGCTTTGGGTTGAAAGCTGAGTGAGCAGAAGCAGCAGTCATGCACGGATCCGGGGAACAGCCTTCCTGGCTGAAGAAAAGGACCGGTGCCAGCGCCCCGGGAATGAGCTCACTGTTCTGAAGAAGGGGATCCAGAGGAAGCTGGAGCATCGTGCGCGAGAGATGCAGTTTCAGAGCTGGCAGCGGCCAGATAAAAAATAGGGCTTTGTGAGCCAGGAAAGGAGTTTGGACTTTATTGGAAATTTGAAGCAAGCAAATAGTATGATCTGATTTATACTTCTAAAACCTTGGCTGCTGTGCAGAGAGGAACGGAGGATGAAAGTGAAAGGGGAATTCTGGGAGGTCATGTTGGCGGCCCCGCGGTAGGGTGACTTAAACAGGGGGTTAGTAGTGGGAATGCAGAGCGGCAGACAAGTTCAGATTATATTTTGGCATCAGATGAGTGAAAGGCGATGGGATAGAAGGTGAGATAATGCTTAGATTTGGAGCTGGAACAATTAGGTGGGTGGTGATGGCATTTATGGATATAGGAAAATTCAAGGTAGATAAGATTTGAGGGCAAATATCCAGGATCTCCCATGATTCAGTCATTTCACTTCTATGAATACACCCCACAGAAATTAGTGTTTATAAAGCCACCAAAAACATGTATGAGAATGTTCCTAGCATCTGTGTTCATAATAACCAAACCGTAAGTAATCTAAGTGCCCATCAAGAGAAGAATGGATAAATACCTTGTGATATATTCATTCAGAAAGTACACACAGCAATGAAGAAGATCAAACCACTGACACACACACACGACATGAAAAAAAATCTCACATTACGTTTAGTGAAAGAAGCCAGACTCAATTTATATAACGTTTACCAGAGAGTAGAGGGCGGGAGGAGGGAGGGAAAAATTTAAGTCATTTCTTCAATTAAAAAAAAATTTGTATATGAAGTTCAAGAACAGGAAAAACTAATCAAAGGTGACAAAAACCGGTTTGATTACTTCTGGACGGGAAGAAATACTGACTGGGAAGAGAGGCAGGAGATTTTCTAGTCTGATGGAAACATCTGTATCTAGGTGGCTATTGTACAGCGATGTAATTCATTGAGTTATATATTTGATTTGTGTTAACTAATTATACCTCATGTAAATTATATCTCAATTTAATATTATAGATGTATGTATATATATATATATATGGCTATGTTATTAGTCATATATTAGACATCCAAAGATGCCAGTTAATCTATTGGATAAAAAAGACTATAGTACGCCTGATCCTGTCTGATCTTGGAAGCTAAGCAGGGTCGGGCCTGGTTAGTACTTGGATGGGAGACCACCTAGAAGACCAGGGGCTGTAGGCATGAAAAAAAAAAAAAGTCTATAGTCCCAGTAAGAAGTCAGGGTTGGGAAAAGATTTTTTCTCAAGTTAACTTTATTGAGGTATAATTTATATAAGACTCATTCCTTTCAAGTATATAATTCAATTATTTTTAGTAAGTTTACCCAAGTTGCATAACCACAATGCAGTTTTAGAAAGTTTTAGAACATTCTCATCACGACACTAAGGTCCTTCCTGCCCATTTACACTTAATCTCTGTCCCCACTCTGAGGCCACCACTAATCTTTTTGTATTCATAGATCTGTCTTTTCTGAACATTTCATATAAATGGAATTACATAATATGTGGTCTTTTGTGTCTGGCTTCTTTCGCTTAGCGTAACATTTTTGAAGTTCATTCTCAATGTAATATATATATCAGTGCTTCATTCTTTTTACTGCTGAATAATATTCTACACCATTGCAATGTCACGTTTTATTTATCCATTCAACAGCTGATGGCCATTTGAGTTGTTTCTCTCTTTCGGCTATTATAAACAAGGCTGCTATGAACATCCATGTACAAGTCTTTGTATGAATGCATGTTTTCATTTCTCTTGGGTTGACACCTAGGAGTGGAATTGCTGGGTCCCATAAACTAAAAATTAACTTAAAAAAAACCCCTACTAAACTGTTTTCTGAAGTGGCTGCACTATTCTTCATTCACACCACCAATATCTCTACATCCTTGCCAATGCTTGCTATTGTTCGTATTTTTTATCATCACCATCTTTCCTAGTGGGTATAAAGCAGCATCTCATTGTGGTTTTAATTTGCATTTCCCTAACGGCCAATCATATTGACCATGTCTTCATAGGAAATAAAGATGTGAGACACATGGGCATAGAAATATTAATAAATATTAAAAATAATATTAAAGTATTATTAAAAACCATAGGGCTGGTTGAGAGCACCTAGGAAGTGTGTAGCTAGGGAAGAGAAAGTAGCCGGGACAGAGTGGTGAGTTCTCCAAGGTGTCAAGGTCAGGTACAGGAGGAGCCTGCAGAAGTAGTTACAAAGGAATGGGCAAGGACTCAGAAGGGCAATTTCCTTAGCCTTCTGAGAGGTCTCCAGTCTTTTGGTGCACCCTCCCCATGCCATGATATTATTCCCTGTAAAATTTAAATGTGACCATATTAGTCCCTCCTTAGAAGTCAACATCGAACCCTTAGTTGGCTAACTAAGGCCTCCCATCATCTGGTCCCACTTACATCTGCAGCCCTATCTCTTGCTACACTCACACAAACATTCTAGACCACAGTAACACTGAACCACACCCAAGAGTGTTTTGTTCCTTTATACTCCGTGGCTTTGCACATACACTTCCCTCTGGTGGGACCTGTCTTAGCAACATCTTGTACCATCCATTGCACCTAATCCAGTTGCTGGCAAATGCTCTGCACTCAGAAGTACTTATTGACCAGCTGAATAAATTAATCAATAGATAAACATAGTGAATGTGGGTGTATGACTTGCGTTCTAATTTACAAACTTTCTTGGCTGTTTAAAAATTTTGCTATCAGTCTCGTTATCAGTTACTATTTTTTTCGACTTATTTGTTGATAAAAACTAGTTCTTAAATGTTAAAATAATGTTTATAGTGTTCTTCATGTAGGCGATAAATTAAAATAATCACTTACAATTAGTTTTAAGTCCAGATTTCTGGTAAGGATAAGGTACAAAACTGAAAAACATGAGACTTTTAAGGGAGACGTGAACTTGGCCTGACCACTTCCCTTTTATGGGCCCACTTCTTCATTTGAAAACTAGAGAATAAACGTGATGAGCTCCCAGGTCCCTTATAGCTTCTCCGTTTTAAGGCTGGCTATCATAATATATTCTCGAGGCACATACTAATGCTTTGCCAAAGAGAGGAATTTTTCTTGAGGACTTCCATCTTTGCCGTCTGCTCCCTCTCCACGCCACTTCCCTCCACCACAAGGCATCGTAACTAAAACTTCTTGAATTCTGCGGCATTGAACCTATAATCATTCCCTACATTCCTCATAGGTTTCCTATAACAGTAAAATATGGTAATATATACAATAGCACTTTGGGAAATAATAGAGTAATGTGCAAATATTGAATGTTAACATTACTACATCTGCTTGGGAGGGACTCTAGGATCCTAGTGACACTGGACAATCACAGGTCTGTAAAGCTGACTAAATGACATTCCAGTCCACGCCCGGGTTCAGAGAAGACTGGCAGAACACTAGCCACTCTTTTGCTTTAAACTCTTCTCAATCTCCCTGAACACTGCATTCCAACGTCTTAACCCCTTGCAATGAGGGAATTCCTCCTAGAAGCCTCCTAAGGCACACTGTCTTTTGCCCAAAGGTGTCTCGCTTAATCCTTTAATGATCCATTTTCCCCCCAACGGATCTGGAATGCAAGTTCTTTCTCCTTTACTGGGCAGACAGGTATCTTGAAGAGTCATCTAAAGAGCTGTCACCCTGCTTTAAGTCAAGGCCACCCCTGAATAGCTCCAACAGTTGTATAACCGGCCCATCCTAGCAGGCCATCAGATATTGGGGGGCTGAGTTCCACGTATTTTTCCCACCAGCATGCGCAGGACTTCAGAGTGACTGAACACTGAAACACAACCCAGTTCTGCAACACAAGCCTCGAGACAGCAGGTGGGTGACATCTTGCTGGCCACCAGCCTGTATGGCAGCCAACACTGGCTGGCTGAGGACTAAGCTGACTTGGCAGGTTGGACGGGAACAGATGGGCTTCCCTGTGTCGAAGAGGGAGAGGACGTATATTAATTTGTTTCCTGTGAGGGATTTGTAAAACCGTACCCACTGCATTTCACTACCAAGGTATCAGCCAAATAAACTAAAAGCACAGAGATGGAAGGAAATGCCAACAGCAGTGCTAAATCTGTAGACCTAAGTCGTCATTCAGCTTGAGAAATGAAGACACGTACTAACCTTTGGGGCGCAGGTCCTGCTAATTCTTTATCATCACTTTCGTGATCATTTAGTAGACACTTCTTATTACCTCTCCATCTGGACAGGACGACGTAAGAAAAGTGTAATTGGGCTATCGCTGGGGTCTGACAACGTTAGTGTCTGCGAGCCTCCATTTGTTACCATGGAATCTGGTCAGCTTGACCTTCAGTGCATCCCTCCCCCGCCACGCTCACGGCTGATAAAGCAATGATACAATGGATCTTTCATTCTGTGCATGGGACGACATTTATTCTCCTTGTTAACATTTTACTCTCATTACAAATCGATGAGTGTTTTCAGTGAAGAAGTCTCTACTGACTCTAAGGTTAGGTGTGGATGCTTGAACAAATCTAGGCTCACATTTATGTGGGTGTGGCTAGCAGTCCCTTGATTTGATCCAATCGCCCACGTGATGACAACATTGGTTTAGCACCAGTTGTCTTTGCCAAAGTCCTGTATAAACACCAGATGGCCAACAACTCTTTACAGGGATAGTTAATTCGATGTCGACTGGATTAGGGGCTGCCCCGATTTCTGGTGACACAGTATTGCTCAGTGTGTCTGTGAGGGTGTTTCTGGACGAGATTAGCATTCAAATGTGTGGATTTAGTAGAGTGCCCTGTCCAGCATGGATGGGCACAGAGAGCCTGAACACAACAAAAAGTCAGAGGAAGGAGGAATTTGCCCTTTTTGTCTGCCTCACTGCTTGAGCTGGGACATCTTATCTCATCTTCTGCTCTTGTGCTAGGATTTAAATTATCAGCTCCCTTGGTTCTGAAGCCTTTGGACTCAGACTGAACTACACCACAGGCTTTCGAGGGTCTCCAGCTCGCACACAGCAGACTGGGGGAATTCTGTGTGAACTAATTCTTCATAATATATCTCCTTTCATATTCTATTGATTCCGTTTCTCCGGAGAACCCTGGCTAATATAGGGACATTCACTGAAATTAATCCAAAGGGTTTATGCAGTTAATATAACCAAGTTAAAAATCTACTGAAGAAGAAAATGTTGATAAGCAGTGTGGTTTTCTGGAAAGAACATTAACTCTGGACTTGGGCTTGGAATTGAACCTCTGCTATTTACTTGCTGTTTGATCTTGGGAAAATTACACAGCCTCTCTGAGCCATAGTTTTCTCATTTTTAAATGGGAATTATAAAACCCACCTCTCAGGATTGTGAGATAAATAAGTTAGATACTACAAACTGAATTTACCATAATTTACCTTACCAGTCTTATAAACAAAATTTCTCCAATGCTAGGTATATCTACTCTAATATTTCAAGAGCCCAATGGTATATAATTTGCCAGTGTAATTTCTGGGTTTTGACAGGCAGACTATTGTCACTATACCCTACATTTAGAAACTAGTTTGTCATCATGGGTAAAACAATGAAACTATCTTGGTAGATATCAATTTTGCTGAATATATAAACTTTACTCAGGTATGTATGAAACTTGATGGCATTTTGTTAACAAAACGCCTTATTATCTCTGAGACTGACAAAGTTGAAGGACCATGTAATATTTATTGATAAAACCAAATCAGATTCATTTGGGGCTATTTGATTTTGAAAAGCTGGGTGAGAGTGACTGCAGGTACTATAGCTTATAATCTTTTCTGTGACAGAAGTTGGTATGATGGCTGGAATAATTAAAACACTGTATGCGATTTGAATAATGTATTCTACTTCTGAATATCTAGTATTTTATATTATATAAAGTGATATATTATATATTACATAAAACATTAAATTCAGCTATAATGCTCATATTATTAAATGTTATATATATTATTAAATACTAGTTTTAATAATGAAATAGCATTATTTTATTCAATGGTACTTTACATACAATCATGTTTCTATCAGTAATAATATTTTGAATTAACTATGTCGATTATAAAATAAAATATCAAGTATACTGTGCTTTCATATAATGCCTTTATATAGCATTTTACAGTTTACTTTCCCACACATTTACTTCTTAAAATAGCCCTCTAAAATAGTCTAGGCAGGTATTAACCTCATTTTGAAGATAATGCCACTTATTAGGGCTCCAGTAAGTGAAATGATGTCTAGTAAATGGCAAAGCCATCACTGAGAACAATTCTTTGGACTCCTGGTCCAATCAATATTTTCCCACGACACGGCACTGCCTCCCTGACAAGCTGATGAATTGTCCATCTCCGGGGGAGACTGGTTTATAGAGTAAAGAAATAAGATGTGATTTGTTTCCTTGCTCTTGCTCATGGGTTGTTCAGAATGAAGTCAATACCTGATGAATAGTGATGTCCATGAGGAGAGCTGGCTGCTCAAAGAAAATGAACTCAGAAAACCAATAGTGTGACTGAGGTGGCACAGAGAGGGTAGTGATAGTTAGGTCATCACACAATTTGCCATAGAAACTGAAAGGGGTTATTAATGATTACATGGGGACAACAGGAATAAGCTGGCACTGGCCCGGGAAACCAGACGTCTAGTCACCTTAGATATGACAGTATCCAGGGAGTAATATGGCAAAAACAGAGGAGTGTATTTGCTGAGAAATAAATTTTAGGGGTAAAATTATTCATTAACTTTCTCTCATTGGATCAAGAGCTTCATAAGGGCAGGCATCTGTCTTGTTCTTTCAGTGGTTGGCATCTACTAGGTGCTCAATAAATGAATGAATGAATTGACTGATATTTGGGTGAAAATCATTCTTGAAAGTGAACATGTTCAAAACAAAGCTGGAAGTGAATACAGGCAGTGTTACATGATGACTGGGCACTTTTAGAAGCATCTGTGTTCTCCTTAGCTGATTGCTTTGCAAGCTTATCTGTGATTCAGAGTTTTACAAATAAATCACCATGCACTAAGGGGGAAATAGGACCCCTCAGCCCAATATTCTAGTCTATGAGGGTACATCGGGATGGGGAAGCCGTTGACACAGAGAAGGAATGCATTTCTTGAGGCCCTCAGTGATGGATAGCCCACGTAAATTACCCCTGCTGGCCCAGCTGGGCTTCTGCGCCACTCGGAATTGACACCCTGGGGTGTTTCTCTTCTCCTGTCCCTTTCATTTCTATTTAGTGTGTTTGTTTTTATATTTCTCACTGGTTTTACTTTCAAGTTATATGACTTCTACCACAGGCGATTAAAAAGAACACACAAACACAAAAATGTAGGCGTACACTAAAAACCACACAACTCAAGAAATAACCAAAAGAGAAGATAGATAATTGTTGACTGTTCTTCAAACAAGTTGGTGGACTGAAACAAGATTTGATCAGTGGAAAATTTTTGGCTAAAGGAAACAGTGCAAATGCAACTGATCTTAAAAGATTCAAATAATGACCCAAGCCATGGCTTGAGCCTAGATCTGAGACTAGCTCACAAATGCTGTGTTGGCTGGATGTTCCCTTTTACGTTGTGGATTATTCAATAGACTTTCTTGCTCCATAACTATCTGAGGACGGGTGTAGTGGTGAATGGGGTGGAGGGGCAGGAGGAGAGGATGAGAATGAATGATGACTGACGAGAGAGGTTGCTAATAGCTGTAATGCTTAATGCAGCCCTCATTCCTTTGTTCAGAATTTAAGAGTTTGCTAGAGGGTATTTCATCTACTCGTATCTGCTTAGAGCTTTTATATTTACACAAATCTTCCTAAAATCACTTTCTAAGCTTCTTACTTAAAATTAAGAAGTGAGGCGGGCTGCTAAAGCATGAAGATTCAATTAAATGTGTGTGTGTCTACTTTTTCCCCCAGAAGCCCCAGGAAGAGAGTAGGAAACGGACTCAAGGAAAAGAAGCCTGTTATTAACTTAGCAACCACAGCGGACAATCAGAGTGTAACACCACGGGGAAACTCTGGCAAGTGTGTGAAATACATGACTTGGCACGATCCCATGAAGGGTTGGGATATTTATAAAGCATCTCCCAAGAGTTATCAGCTCAGGGCTGCTATGAGCTGTTAATTCGCTGGTCCTACTGGCCCTCTCTGTCTCAGGCCAGTCTTCCTTAGTTCCAGATGCCCTATGGCATGGATGCAGCTACTGACAGGTGCAAGTCCAGGCTGGAGCACACTGTCAGTCACACTGAGGATCTGAGGAACACGGCTCAGGCACTGTGACCAAAGCCCAAAGCATGATGGTGCCATTTCTAGAACAGCATGCATCTGTTTTTGAAGATTAGACAATGGTCAGCGTTTAAAGGACCCTTTATGGGGGAAGGCAAAAGAGAGCAGCTGATAATTTGGGAAACATGGAAGAATCATTCAATCTACCCTGGTCCTTCGGGATGGCACCTGCTGTGCGGGGTCAAGCCACTTGCAGAAAGTTGGCTGTGCAGATTTCCAGCCATCACGTGGGTAGACTTTGTTTCGAGGGGGAAGCACGACACTATTGTCCTTAATTTTGGAATATCACCAAAAAAATTTTTACCCCCCAAGATCTGACAAACAGCCGACTGTCCTTCCGGTTTTGCTCTGTGTTCTCCAGCCCCAGATTGGGGCACTGTTGTGAACCGAATGTTTGTGTCCCCTCCTCTCATGTGTTGAAATCTTAATTTCTAATATGACAGTATCAGGAAGTGGGGCCTCTGAGAGGGAGTTAAGTCACAAGAGTGGAGCCCTCATGATGGGATTAGTGGCCTCATAAGAAGATACTTGAGAGAGCTGTTTCTGTCTCCGTTTCTCTCTCTCCCCCGCACCATGTCCGGACACGATGAGAAAATGGTCATCGCAAAGTAGGAAGCAGGTCCTCTCCAGACACTAGACCTGTGGGCACCTTCACCTTGGCTTTCCCAGGCTCTAGAACTGTGAGAAATAAATGTCTGTTGTTTAAGTCACCCGGTCTATGGTAAATGTGTTATTGTAGCCCAAACTGAGACAAGAGTTTGATGGAACACAAAATCCAGAATAAAAGATGTTTTATGCTTCGTAAGCCTTTGAGGAGTAAATCTCAATCTATTTCTTCTTCTCCCTCTCTCTTGTACTGTCTTTAAGAGACCCCTACGTGTCTCTACTTTCAAGTAAAAATTCTAGCCTCTACAACACCCAGCCAAGCTTCAGTACTCAGCTCAATGAGCCTGGCTCTGCGAGGAGCGAGACACTGCTGAGGGTCTGGGAGTCTCATCTGTTTCTGCAAGGCTTGTGGGTTTACAAACACAAAGGCCCACCCGAAAAAGGCATGTGGCCCTCAGGTGCTATTTCTCGACCCCTCTAGAGCTGGGTTTATTTTTGTGGAAATCGAAATCATATGTTTCTGTTTCATTTACACCAAATTCCTGCCAATGTTATTTCCTTGCAACCTTTTGAAGTCATGAGACCCTTAGGGAGAGATTCTACAAATGCACATTTTTGTGCTTTCATTCTCAAACTAGCTTTGAGAAATGTCCATGCTTCATTGTTTTGGGACAGAAGAGACAGGAGTCCATGTGTGTTTGAGGCCCAGGGACTTCACTCTCCAGATGTGGATGAGTTTTTTCATTTTGTCTCTTCCTTCAGCCTTCTGCCTGCCCTCATTGTCACTGGGCTCCCGGGAATTTGTGTGAAGACTAAGTGAGGGTTTCCTTCTGGGAGGGCTCTGGTCTAACCTCTTCATCCCAGAGAACACTCCTCTACTGAAAATGAAATGTGGGCATCCTCCAGAAAACTTCTACGGTTGATCCAAAACATTCACAGTGGAGCTGGCGTTCTGTCACACTAAAAGATAAACTATCTGAGTACACGGAAAATCTGCAAAACTAGGCTAGCAGCTTTCTGTGAGCGCCTGGAGGCTACAGACTGTATCTTATTAACCTTTATTCTACTGTATTCAGACGGTGTCTGACATATTGTAAGTACTTGTTGTTTAAAGAATGAGTAGATGACTACTCAGTAAAGAGAGATCTGTATAAACATATATGACTATAAATACATATTCATGCATGAGCTTATACATGTTAATCTCTCAAATGAACATGGCCTGATAAACCTAACCCCCAAGGTGATCGTGTTTGGTGGTGGGGGCTTGGGAAGTGACGAGGTTATGACAGCAGAGCCCCATGAATGGAATCAGTGCCCTTGTAAAAGACGCCTCACAGAGCTAGCTCCTCCACTGCATGAGGGCATGGCGAGAAGTCTGCATCCTGGAGACAGCCCCCACCTGAGGATGCTGGCACCCTGATCTCCGGCTTCCAGCCTTCAGACTGTGAGAACTAACTGCTGTCGTTCACAGCCACCCCAGCTGTGGTAATTTGTTATCGCAGCCCGAACAGATCAAGAAATGCTTAGTGTAAAAGCAACGCAATTATATAAATATTCAGGGTTTGTCAAAGTGAGAAAAGCTGAATCAGAGTAACATTAGCTGCTGAAATAAACGCTGAGCTTTCAGAAGTTTAACACCGTAGAATGTCATTTTTCACTCACAAACGTGAGTAGGCGAAGAGATCAGTAGAACAGCTTTGCCACCTTCAGCTCCCTGGGGGTTATCTATACTCCATCCAGGAAGAAATAATTGCATGGAAGAGCCCCATAAAGTTTTATGAGCAGCCCAAGAAGTGGCACTGCTTCTGTGGACACACCATTGGTGAACGCAGTCACGTGGTGGCACCCAGCTGCCCAGAATGTGGTCCCTGGCTGAGCAGCACATCCCAGTGACAACTCTCCCTAGGGAAAGAGAGCGTGAATTTTGGGGAACTGTCTGTCTCTGCAACAAAAACCAAGAAAAGTTCAGCACAAATTCCTAAAACAGATGGCGAGTTAAGTTCCCACTTCTAACGTTAAGAAGTCTTAAGAGACAGGGCTTGGGAGTGGGTTGTCCCCAGAGAATGGCCTCCCTCCCCGCACAGCACCTCCAGCCTTGCAAACACTGAAGCAACAGGAAGCATGGGTCCATCTTTTGTGGAAGGAGGGTGTGTGTACGTGGGAGGAACTGTTCCCTCTGGAGTATGAACAGTGTCTCATGCTCAATGTTTCTCTTTAATAACATTGAGAAATACTATCTGAGTTCATTACTTTCCTTTTTTTCTAGGAATTTTTTTTTAAGCTAGTGAAAATTCAGAGAATAAAGTAAAACTTCTACAGGCCTCAATTTTCAAAATGACTCTCGATGATTCTATGTCTAAGCTGATCTTTAAACCCACAGACTCAGACCTGCTTGAATATTTGATAGAAAGTGGTAACCAGAGGCGGTCGCTGTCGTGGTGGTGATTAGACTATGACAGACTTCCTTTCTGCTTCCTAAGTGGCTTATTCTTCACACACAGATGTCAAATAACCTATGAAATGTAAAATAGAAACACAGAGCTCATATGTGGCCAAGTGTGTTAATAATAAAAATTGTTATAATAATGGTAGAAACTAACTTTTATTGTGTATTTCCCGAGTGTCAGGCACTAACTTAAGCACTTTACTTAGATGGGCTATTTGTATCTTTATAAGTTAAGTACTCAGGATCATTTTACAGATGGGAAAATTAATGTCTAGAGAGATTTAAGAATTTGCTTCAGGTTACAAACTAAGGAAGCACAACTCCACTCCCACCTACTTCCCAGAAGTGATGGAGAAATGTACACTAATGGCAATTCTCTGGGGGAAACAGGAGAAAAAGGCTCAAGCAACAATAGACATCTGGCATTAATAAAATATAGATTTGTTCGGCCACATAACATTTTTCTTTGCTTGCTTTTTAAATTGTGGTACCACGTATGCTTTGTACATTAAATACCTTTCAAAGCAATTTAACTGCATTGTTCAATCTGAGGGAAGAGATCAAATGTAGTAGCTATTTGCTGTCATTTCCATGGAAATGACAATAGAAATTCATTCAGAGTAGGAACTAAAAGATCTATAGATTAGCACAGGGCACAAAAGTGTATTCCTTTAATGATAAAAACACTCAATAAACTAAAAATAGGAAGGAACTTCATCAACCTGATACAGAGCATCTTTGAAAAACTCATGGCTAATGTCATCCTTGTGGTGAATTACTGAAAGCTTTTGCTCTAAGATCAGGAATGAGATAAAAACGTCTGCTCTAGCCACTTCTATTAAACATGGACTGGTGGGTGATTCTAGTCAGGACAAGTAGGCCAGAAAAAGCAGTAAAAGACATCCAGATGGCAAAGGAGTAAGTAAAACTCTCTATCTGCAGGTGACATGAAAAACCTAAGGATCTGCTAAAAATTAATGAAACTAATAACACGTTCAGCAAGGTTGCAAAAGACAAGATAAATATATTAAAATCAATTGTATTTTTATACACTAGCAATCAATACTCCAAAAATGATATCAAGAAACTGATTCCATTTACAGTACCATCAAAAAGAATAAAATATTTAGGAATACATTTAATTAAAGGTGCAATACCTGTATACTGGAAAACTACAAAATACCATTAAAATAAATTAAAGAAGACCTAAATAAATGGAAAGACATCCCACATTCATGGATTGGGAAACTTAATATTGTTAAGATGGCAACACTTTCCACACTGGTCTATGAATTCATCACAACCCCTATCAAAATCCCAGCCCCCTTTCTATGGAAATTAACAAATTATCTTAAAATTTGTGTGAAAGTGCAAGGGACCCAGAACAACCAAAAACAATTTTTTAAAAAATGATTAGGTTTAAGGACTCATACTTTCTGATTTCAAAACTTACTATGAAGCTACAGTAATCAAGACAGGATAGTACTGGCATAAGAACAGACAAATACATCTATGGAATAGAATTGAGAGTTTAGAAATAAATCTTTACATTTATGGCCAATTGATATTTTTTTAAATGGCCATTGGTTTCTGACAAAGATTCCAAGAAACTTCAATAGAAAAAGAATAATTATCTCAATAAATGGTGCTAGGACAATTGGAATGTCACATGCAAAGGATAAAGTTGGGCCCCTACCTCACATCAAATTTAAAAAAATTACCCAAAAAGGGTCAAAGACCTAAATGTAAGAGGTAAGATTATAAAACTCTTAGAAGAAGATAAAGAAGTAAATCTTCATGGCCTTGGATAAAGTAATGGCTTCTTAGGTAGGACACCAAAAACATAAGCTATAAAAGAAAAATAGATAAACTGAACATTATCAAAATTTAAATCTTTTATACTTAAAAAGAGTCCATGAAGAAAATGAAAAGGCAACCCAGATTGGGAAAAAACATTTGCAAATTATATATCTGATAAAGGACTTGTATCCAGAATATGTGAATAACTAGCAAAAATTTGACTGAATATTTCTCCAAGGAAGACATATGAATGGCCAAGAAGCATATGAAAAGATGCTTAATAGTCATTAGAGAAACGCAAATCAAAACCGCAATAAGGTACCACTTCACAACCATTGGGATGGCTACAACAAAAAAAGATAACAACAAATATTGACACAGTTGTGGAAAAACTGGGATCTTCGGACACTGCTGGTAGGAATGTTAAGTAGTACAGCTACTTTGGAAAACAGATTGTGCCTCAAAATTTAAAATATAGATTTTCCATATGACCTGGCAACTCTCTCTCTAGCTATGAGTGTACAAAAGTGCATGAACGTTTGTAGCAGTATTAATAACAATAATCCAAAGTGAAAACAGCCCAAATGTCCAACTGAGGAATAGAGAACCAATACGTGGTATACCCATACAATGGCGTATTATTTGGCAATAAAAAGATGAAGTGCTGAAACATGCCGTAATGTGGATGGACTCTGAAAACGTTATGCCAAGTAAAAGAAACCCATCACAAAGACCACATATTATGTGATTTCACTTTTATAAAACATGAAAATAGGCAAATCTATAAATAAAGAAGATTAGTGTTTGTTTGTTAGGGGTTGGAGGAAGGGAGGAATGGGGAGTGAACGCTAATGGGTATGGGCTTCTTTTGTGGCTGATGAGCATGTTCTGGAGTGAGTGTATTCACAAAGTTTGCATACCTTCGTGAATACACTAGAGACCACTCACTGTACAGTTAAAAATTTTAAAAAAATGTAAAATTTTTTTTTCTTTAAAACTATTAGATATGCCATAAAGGAGGAAAAAAAGTGGTACAAACAGCATTTGCCAGTGAATTCTAAATTCTTTGGATGATTCTGTTCCTTAAAATACTTGCCTGAAGCCTTCTCAGGTTTAAGACAATAGTATCTGCCAAAATTTTGAAGGAACCGTTCTGTTTGTTATCATTTTCTCTTATTTCCCAAGTAATGAATTGGACCTGATAAGGCCAACAACTTTTTAAATTTCAAACCATCTTTTTACTGGGAACAGGAGTGCAAGTGGGAAGGTGTTTGGCACAGTCAAGGAATCAACTAGTTATTTCGTGCGGCAGAGGAGGACACCAAGCCCACAGAGACTGTGACTTGCCCACAGCCATCTGGCTAGCTGGAGGAACTGCCCCCCCACCCAGGCCAAGTCTCCTTCTCCCAGGTGAAGGCATGGCCCCACCCCGCTTTCTCTGTGGGTGCCCAAACTGTTGGGGCCCAGAAGGGAAAACAAAGCCCACACTATGGCGGTTCAACACTTGGAATTTAACACAAACAACCGGTGAAGCAGCTCTAAGAAGAGCTGAAAAGCCTATGGGGCATGGTGAGGCAGCCCAGAGAGCAGCAACAGTGAGAGGCAGCTACTCTCCCTGGGGCCAGAGGGGAAAGAGGAAAGAGATGGTGTGAGCAAGCTTGGAAGCCCAGGAGGAGAAAGCTGTCGGGAGCTGGAACGGCGGAGGAGACACAGCTGCTGTAGGCAATGCTGCCTGAAGCAGAGGGAAAGAGGGCAGTAAACACCTTGTCTACCTCCAACCCCCTCTGGGCCTCCCATTGGCCATCTCTAGCAGGAAGTCAGTGAGCAAAGGAGCCCGTAGTATGTGGGGAAGCTGCAGAGAATCAGAACAAACAGGCGAATGACCTGTATGGGTTCCCAGAGGAAATTACTAGCATTTCTGTATCTTTTATTCACCCCAAAATATTTACATTAATTGAAATAAAAGTCTCTCAAGAAGAAGAAAAAAGCAGCACTGAAGGCAAAGTATTATTATGTTGCATTAAGACGTTTATAAATACCATCATCTTACTATGAAGGCTCATCCCCTCCTGTCACTAGCTAAGTGCCATGGGATGGCATTCAGGTGATGAAAGCAGCACTGGACCCCAAGAAGACCTAAACTCTGGTTTTACTTCTGTATAAACAAGTACAATATCAGAAATGTTGCTTCCCATTTTGAGTATCTGTTTCCTTATCTGCAGATTAAGCAATAAAAAGTTTTAATTCTTCCTACCTCTCAGGATTGTTGAGGATCAAAACCAATCATGGCTGTGTATAGTAGGGAGGCATATATAAACAGAGTTAGCATTATCACTAACGAACTTCACACACCACAACAACCCAAGCCAACATCGCCACAAAATCCTGCTTGTGTTCCCGTGTCCTACTTCACAAAAGCCGGGCAGGTGATAAATTGAGATGCACTTTGTATATTGAGGGGCTGAAGGAGAACTAGTTAGGTCTATTATTTACCTCTGGAAACTAGTCCATCCTTGTTTTAAGGATCTCCTTTATCTCTGTAGATGTTAATGATTTTTGAAATATATTCCCCTCTGTTCTTTGTACTGTTCTCAACTGTTTGCTGAGCCTTGCTTGTCCATTCAGACTTAAGACGAGAAGCCAGAGATGGGGCTCAAACACTCTGTGAACTCTTTTGCCAATTAGTGATTTCAGCACAGAACAACAGGTGGATCACCAGCTTCTTACTGCAAATATCCCAACATCACCTTTTAATGTTCTTTTCTCTGGTGTGGGTATCTGAAGAAGGGTCTTCTAACTACCTGCCTTGAGGGTAACCTGGCTGTACGGTAAATGCGATGGTTCAAAAATTTAGCACAGCACTACTCAGAAGAAATGTCGCTTATCTCCCGTCATTGCTCCAACTCTGCTTTTCTGGCCTCCAATACTGTTGTAGGAAAGAAAGAGAAAATTCTCTATTTTTTCCAGGTTATGTCCTAATCTTGTCAGTTTCTTTGATAAGGTCTCCTTCCTCGGCCCGTTCCTGAGAATGAGTCTGGGTTTCCAGGAGGAGGGGTGGGGGTTTGGGATCTGTGTGCCTCCATCTGTGCCCTCACCGCCCTCTAATGAACACTGGCAGGTGTGAACCTGTCCTGGGCCTGTTGTGTCTGCTGAGGTGTGACAGTCTCTTATGGCCTACTGAGCCATTCTGTGGTTCTTATTACTGGATTTCATGGTACCAGCCATTTGAATCTTATCTTAAAATCTCAGCACTCTGTCACCTTGTATCCTGAACCAAGGACACCAATCTTCTGTGCCCATATTGAGGCACACAGAGACTTGTAAAGTCCTTGAGCTAAAAAAAGACTGTGGGGGTCCAGGAAAAATGGCCTCAGGGACCCCAACAACCCCTTCCTACTACTAATGCTGAGCTAGCAGCACTCCAACCCTACGTGGGATGTGGCTGAGTAGGAACCTTCTCCAAGATGCTTGCAGGAGCCCCCGAGCTGGGCCACCATAAGCCCTGGAGTTCTCCTCTTTCCGTGCAACCCATTTAAGACACCCTGTTCTGGAATTCCGGTGCAGAACAGGGAATACAGAACACCAGCGTCCGCCAGTCTCCCCAACTCAGTTCCTCCCTCTCTTCCAGAAAGGGCAGCAGATTTGCATTATTTCTTCCTACGCCAAGATTCTCCCTGTGTCACAAATTCCTCCAGCCCTAGGTGGCATTCCCTACCCCCTCTTCCTTGGGGCCGTAATGGTGGATATTACAAGGAAACTTTTTGAAGTCCCGTCCAATATTTTCAAAATGTGCACCATGATCCATGCTGTGAAATGAAGCTCCTCACAGCTGAAGCGTTGCTGACATTTAGGGAATTGCCGGGCCAAGCGCCATGAACAACAGGGAGGTGTATTGTCAATTGTAGGGAGCGAGTAATGTAATAACCCATTATCTCCCTCACAATGGGTGGTTCACTTCATCTGTTCGGCCGGAAGACGGCACGGATTTGTGTGAGATTCTAGGCCTGTCTCAAGAACAAGCAGTGCGGGGAGGCCAGTCTTGGAGGGGGGTGGTTTCATGGGGCAGGGCCACCCCGAAGCTCAGTAGCCAAGGCTGGGGCTGCAGGAGAAGCCTGGAGTTCAGGAACAGAAGCCCCAGAGGGGACAACAAACCCTAAGGTGATGAGGGGGTCACCACTAAGAAAACTGCCCAAAACTACAGCCCAGGGGGATATGAGTATATTTCTAAAACAAAGCCCTGGCTGCATACTTTTGGGAAAAAGAATTTCTCATTTGAAGCTCTGACCATTTTGTTCCTTAGACCTTCTCGCAATCAATCATCAAGCCCCGGACTCACTACTATTTCAACGGTCTTGGCTTCCAGTCAGTCCCCCCTATTTTGGTGACTTCCTAAAGTACCAATAAACCTGTGCTTTTATTAAGTGATACTGACGGGCTAGGGTTGAAAATCCTGTCATCCCACCTTGGTAAACTTGGGGGATTTATTGCTTTCTGGCAAGAAGCTATGAATGTAAGCCTCAGACCGCTTCGGAGGGATACCATGTACACGACTGGACACTAATCAAATCAAGGTTTCTGGCGTGGGGCCTATGCATTGCTATTTTTAAAACCACTCATATACACATGTATGAGTGGAAAGTACAGAGTTCCCCTGTGGCCCCTCCTCCCTCCCCCACCCCCACTTTCTACTACTATTAACGTCTTGTGTAACAACTGATGAGCCCATATTAATGCATTGTTATTATTATTGACGGAAGTTCATAGTTTACATTAGGGGTTCACTCTTTGTGCTGTACATTCCAGGGGTTCTGAAAGATGTCTAATGACATGTCCCTATCAATACAGTTTCATGCAGAACAGTTTCGCTGCCCTAAAAACTCCCTGTGCTTCAGCTATTTCTCCCTCCCTCTTTGAACCCCTCAATCACCACCAATCTTTTGATTTTGTTACTGTCTCCATCGTTTTGCCTTCTCCAGAATGCCATATACCTGGAATCACGCAGTACGCTGCCTTTTCAGACTGGCTTCTTTCACCTGGCAACATGTATTTAAGGTTCTTCCATGTCTTTCCAAGGCTTGATAGCTCATTTCTTTTTTTACCTGAATAGTATTCCATGGTCTGGATGTGCCACCGTTTATTTATCCATTCACCTACTGAGAGACCTCTTGGTTGCTTCCAAGTTTCAGTAATTCTGAATAAAACTACTACAAGCATTCATGTGCCTGGTCCTGTGTAGACTTAAGTTTTTGACTTATTTGGATAAATGTTAAGGACTGCAATTGCTGGACCATGTGGTAAGAGTAGGTTTAAGTTTGTACGAATCTGCCAAACTCTCTTCCAAAGTGGCTGTGCCATTTTGCACCCCTGCTAGCATTTGGTGCTGTCAGCGTTTTGGACTTTGGCCATTCTGATAGGTATGTAGTGGTATCGAATTGTTGTTTTAATTTCCAATTCTCTAATGACGTAGGATGCCAAGTATCTTTTCATATGCTTATCTGCCATCTGTATATCTTCTTTGATGAGGTCTGTTCTAATATTTTGCCCATTTTTAAACTGGGTTGGTTTTCTTTGGTTCTTTTTTTTTTTTTTATTGTTGAGTTTTAGGAGTTCTTTGTATATTCTGAATACCAGTCCTTGATCAGGTACGTCTTTTGCAAATATTTTTCCCCAGACTATTGCTTGTCTTTTCCTTCTCTTGACAGTATCTTTTGCAGATCAGACGCTTTTAATTTTTAATACAGTCCAAATTCACATTTTTTTCTTCAAACATACTGCCAGGGTTAAGAGCCAATGCCCAAAGAAAAGTGTAAATATGGCCTGGCTGCATTTCTGTTTCACCGCTTATCTCCAAAGGCTGTCTCCCTGGAAAATTCAGCTCCACAGATCACGGAATAAGTGGAAAATCATCTTACATCCTTTCTGCAGACAGCTGTCTGAAAAGCACATGAAGTCACGAAGAAGGGAAATTGTCAAGTTGATCTCAGGTTCAAACCTCCTATGGTGAGGAGACTAGGCAGCCACAACAAAGTGACAGCAGATAGGAAAAGGAAGGGAGAGTGTGGGAACAGCATGCCTCAGCTGGACTCTGTCAGCAGTGCTGGCGGCTGAAGGCTCTGCCATTAACAGCCATTAGCATGTGATTTGCCTTCCACAGCCTGATCTGAATTTGTATTATTATTTTTTTTCTCATAAGCTTGCTGTCTCCTCCACAAGATGGGATTTGCTGAGAGACTAATGACTTCTTTCCAAGTTACTTAAAAAAAAATCCAAAATCTATGACTATTTCACTATTAATAATGATAGAGGATAGGGAGCCATGCTTATGAATAGAAAAGGAGAATACATACTTGGGCCCTCCTTCTTATGGCAGTAACGTGGCTCCTCAATCTACTCCAGCTGCCACAGCTCATACAGGGGCAGGGGAGCATATGTCCCTTGAGACCAAAGTTCCCCGAGTTCCAATACTGGCCCGTGGAGAGCACAGCTCTGGGAGCAGAGCTTTGTCCTCTGCGGGTATGGGTTCACCTCTCTTTGACCTTGGGGACACCCTGTTGGTGATCATTTGTCCTTTCATCCTGGTTCCAAGCAGAGATCTCTGGGAGGTACCCAGAAGCACAAACCCTCTGAGCTGCTGCCCGTGATGATCACCTGACCCAGAGGTCCGGTCTCTCTGTGTCCTTACGGAGAAGCTCATTGTGGGAAGAACTGGGGGAAGCAGGTGACAGGTGGTTATGACAGCTTCTGAACTCACTTAAGAGGTGGCTGGGATAGAATCAGAGCGAGACCATTTAAAATCGTCTTTACTCTTTTTCATTTTGAGGTAGAATAGAACAAATTTGCCACTTACACCATTTTTACGTGTACAGTTCAGTGGCATTAAGTACATTCACGTCGTTGTGTGACCATAACCGCCATCGGTCTGCAGACCTTTCTCATCCTCCTGAACCGAACCTCTGTCCCCATTACACATTAACTCCCCATTGCTCTTCCCTCCCCCGGGCCCTGGTGCCCACCATTCTATTTTCTGCCTCGATGAATATGTCTATTTCAAGTACTTCATATAAGTGGAATCATGAAGTATTTGTTCTTTTGTCTGGCTTATTGCACTTAGCATGTCCTCAAAGTTCATTCATGTTGTAGCACATATTAGAATTTCATTCCTCTTAAAGACTGAATAGTATCTCAGTGTCTGTAAGGATATGTATCATTTCATCTGTGAATAATGCTGCTGTAAACTTGGGTGTACAAATATCTGTTTCAATCCCCGCTTTCAATTCTTTTAGGTATATACCTAAAAGTGGCATTACTGGGTCATATAGTAATGATACATTTAGCTTTTTGCTGCTTCTCTCATCTTGTTTTCCACAACAGCTGCATCATTTTACAGTACCACCAACAATGCACAGCGGGTCCAATTTCTTCACACCCACACCAACACTTGGGTATGGATAGATACATAGGTAGGTAGATAGATAGACAGACAGACAGAAGCTATCCTAATGGGTATGAAGTGGTAATTCATTGTGGTTTGAGTTGCATTTCCCTAATGATGATATTGAGTATCTTTCATCCATGTATTGGCTGTTTGCATATCTTTTTTGGAGAAACGCCTGTTAAAGTTCTTTGCCCATTTTTGAATTGGGGTGTTAGTTTTTGTTGCTGTCATTGAGTTGTAGGAGTTCTTTATATATTCTGATTATTAATCTTTTATCAGGTATATGATCTGCAAATTCTCTGGGTTGTACTGTTTTGATTTCATCTTAGATATATCCAGTTTAATTTTAACCACCCCAACTGGACTAGCGACAGTCAGGGACCTGTCTCTAGGGGGACTCACCTTTCTGAGGATGGACTATACTCTCCTAACGTTTTGAGAATAAATAGAAAATCATTTGTTTGTGGATTCTCTTATGACATCCAGCATGTTGTTAGTTATCAGTTTGAATCTGTTCCTTTTTGTTGGATAATTTGTTTATTGTGTTTATTTTGCACAAAAATTTACCCAAACCTTAACAATTATCCTCTTACAACACTGACAAATGTAGGAGAAAATAGCGATTGGACTTTTCCATTTAAGCCTTAAAACCCTTAACTCCTGATTTGGGGGCCTTCATTCAATCATCTAACATTCTTTGAGGATCAATACATAGTCCACATGGATGTGTTATCTTTGAGCACAGAAAGGGTCTCCTACCATCTAGAAAATGGGTGTAATGATGGCTGCTTCTCTCAAAATATGGTTTACACAAAATGCACAGGGTTTTCTTAGTGCCAGCTGGGAAGAGAACTTAGCGTTCTGTACCAACATTTTAGCCTTTCTCTTTTCCTCTCCCCCTTCAAAAGACTTTGTTTTAAAATCATCATGCCTGGTTCTCTGCCCAACCATCTCTGTTACTACTGAACCTAGAAACAAACCAGAAATTATAGGCTCGGATGTCTAACGGACTATGAATGGCAACCTTAAAAAAATCGAGGCAGCATTTTTGAAAAAGGACGACTTTAAAACCAAACTTGACATCAAGCCCTGATGTAGGTGTGATAAATGGGAGCATTTTCCTTACTGATGACTAAAGCAGAGTTGGTTACTACATTTCATTATAGCACAAGGAAGCCTTAGAAATGAGTCAGTACCATTTTTAAAAGACTGTTCTTTGTTCTGTTTTGTTAAAACTCCAAAAGATACAAACTTTACTCTGCTATGGGGGAGCTAGTCTTCCAGCTGTGATGCATCAAACATATAGCTTTCTATTGCATTTTTAATAAGATAATAAATTCAATTATTATATCAAACCCGTTACGGAAAAAGAGCAACATTAAAACACAAGGTTAATTTAATCACATCTGGCCAAGGAAAAATGCTGAGCAGAAGTCTTTTAGACACACATACATATATTACCTATACATATATTATTGTGTACATACATAAATAATGTATTTCTCTTTGTTGCTTAAGAATATTTCATTAAATGTACTTGTTCGTGGGACAATTGTAAATACTCCTGCATTTAGTTATCCTTGTATTCCCTACTTTTCACTTGAAAAGAACAACTAAAGAATATTTCTGCTATATTTTTGGTGGAGTGGGCTGCTATTGCTAGCAGTAGGAACCCTGGATCTCTAAAAATGTTTGTTTTAAAACATTGCTAATGTTATGATAATTGTTTAAATTCCGTTTTGTTTGCTAAGAAGTACATTCGAGTGCGCTTAACTGCTCCTTACACTTCTTAAGCCCTTCATGGGAAAGGAACTGCTACACTGCTCTCAAAAGGCCCCCAGAGCTTTTGTTTGTTTTGCTAGTTTACTTTGTAAAACAAACTCATAGATACAGACAACAGAGCAGTGGTTAACAAAGGGGAGAGAGCTCCGGGAGGGGAGGGCAAGGTTAGGTAAAAGGGGTCAAATGTATGATAACGGAAGAAAACTAGACTGAGTGGGAAGCACTCAACAGAGTACATAGATATCAAATTCTAATCTTGTACACCTGAAAATTTATATAATGTCACTAACCAATGTTATCCTAATACGTTTAATTTTAAAAATAAATTTTTAAAAAGGAGAAAAGACCACCAGAGGGACAAGTATGCGATGGGCTAGTGTTGCAGAATGTCACCACTACGACACCACACAATTCCCTCTTCCCTCACCCTTTTTGTTATGGGGGAAAAAATATCCTTGCCTGGGGCGGGCCATGCCTCTGTCTGGTCTCCCCTTCGCTGTGTAACACGAGGCAATGGACATCCTGGATGGGCTTTGCATTCGTCTCTGTTCCCACATTCGATGATTCTGTGAGAGACAGGAAAACAGGTTTGGAGCTGTTGCTACCGTTTCAAACGGCAAAACCAAAACAAACAAAAAAACTCACAAAGTTTGTTATAGAGAATTAAACGACATTCGCACAATGTAGGGGAACAGGAGGTTAAATTAGGACATTCAAGAATGTTTTCAGAGAAGTGGCTTAAAATCAGATGAACCCAATGCTTCCTTCCATAAGAAACCGGCACTAGAGAAGGATTTTCGAAGGAAAACATGCCTGGATTTCACTTCTGGTTCTTGACTGGTGTCCACTTGAAGCGCTGGCTGGTAGAACACACGAGAGGCCAGGTCAAGAGCGAGGTGGGACGTCGGTGCGTGCGCGTGCGTGACAGTGTGCGCGTGCGTGCACCTGTGCGTGCGCGTGCGTGCGGGCGCGCGCGCGCAGGACCGTCGCTTCCCTGGTGCTTCCTGTAAGCCAGGTGAAGTTTACCTGGTTACGTTTTGGTTCCCATCCCCAGTGCCATTTTTTCCTCCTGCTTGTAGCAGGCATTCAAGTGACCGGCTGGGCCTGCAGTTCGTTCAGAGCCGATGAGATTTCAAAGAACTTCGGCTGTCAGAGCTGCCAGTGGAAAGCGGAGGTTAGTCTTTTGGGAATGAGAGAGTGTCCTTGTTAATTGTGGCAGAAAATGGCATGCTCTCTGGGAACTGCAGCAAATTGTGCAACATGGGTCCCGCTCAGGATACAGAGATGAGCCCCGGCTGGGTTTTTTAGCTACCACCCCCGCCCCCAACCCCATTTTTATTGTCATTTCAGAATTAGGACATTCCTCTTTTTATTGGATTGTGTCTGATGTCGGCAGTAATTACTCTCCCTACATTAAATTCTCTACAAACACTGAAATGCCCCCAAGGCTTCCATATGGAAGTAAGCCATCCATTCCATTTTTCTTGAGTGCTGAAAGTTACAAGCCCGGGAGCCAGGTGCTTGCCCTTTCATCCCCCAAGGTACCCTAGAGGATGCTAGGAGTTTATTGTGACAGGGTTTCCCTCCAGCTTCATAAAATGCCCAAAGAAATAGTTCACCTTCCAAGAATAGTCTCTTCACTGGGGATTATTTCTCGACTCTTTGTTGATTTTCTCCTGGATTTTGCTTGACCTCATTTTGTCGGCTACATCCTCTGCATCACAATTGTCATTACTGCTTTTTCTTTTTTTAAAAAAAAGGACTCTTCACTGTCCTCCCCACTCAAAGGCTGTCCACACGCCAATGCCGTCTGCATACTGTTTCCAGACTAATCTTCCAAATGGGCAATCTTTATGCTCCACTGCGGGCTTCCAACAGCCTTGCAAATTGAGTAAAAAGCCTTAACCGTGGCACTCAAACACTGTACTGTGTGTTCAGCTGACTTTCCCTCCCCTACAAATGCCCTTGAATGGCCAGAACCTGTCTTATTATTCTCATCACACACCATACCTGTCTTCTATTGTCCCCTTAGTCAGCAAGGTTTCCTACCTCCTGTCTCTACCTGCTTACAGTCATGCCCAGTTTCCATGCTCCAACTTACACCTACTTCTATCACCAAGATTTTACTAGTTCCCCAAAGAGACGTGGTTCTGTCCTTCTCAGAACCTCCACAGCATGTGCTCCTGCTACTTTTTCGACGATCATATCTACTTTGTATTACATGTAATGTATGTTTCTGTCTTAGCCTCAAAGAGGCCAGGGCAATGCTTTCTAATGCTTTCCCTGAAAGCTGGGACACTAGTTTGTACACAGTAAGCAAGCGTAAGCAAGTCGGCAGGAATATGGTGAAATGAACCCCACGCTGAAAATCAGACTGATCTGGAGCTGAGTGTTAGCCATGTGATTTTGATCAAATCACATAACCTTTTTGAGCCTTAGCATGCCCTAGTATAAAGTGAGTATGATAGTACATTTCTCAAAGGGCTGCTACATAGCTCATGTGAGATAATATATATAAAACAGCTTTTTAAATTATAAAGTACAATACACATATAGGTGTAAGCAGTAAATATTTGGAGAATTAAATTTAAAAGTTTGAAAATAGTTTCCAAAAATCTCCAAGGCACAGGCATTCTAATAACCCTCCGGGTTTGGCGTTTGCTTTTTCCACACTTAGTGTCACTTCTTTCTGCTTTTACTCAAATAACTCAATGGGGTCTTCCATCACTAAATTCAAAAGACATAGGCAACTGCTCACAGTAGATTTTTGCTTCTCTCCAAGCAAATCCACCATGACTTAACTTGGTTTAGGAGTACTACTGCATGAATGATTTGTTTTCATGCGTTTTAAAATTACTCTGGACATATTTTTGACCTTGGCATTTGTGTTTCAAGATCAAAAGTTGAATTAGGTCTGGGCAAGTGTGTGGCAAGTGGCCCCACAGCAATGAAGGTGCAACATAGTAGAAACAGTCTAGATAGGGGTACATCAAAACTGATGTTACAAGCTCTATGTACAAGGGGAGACAGCTGCTGCTTACCCTGAAACCCACGGGCAACCTATTTGGCAGAGGGATAAAATAGCTTTCAAGGGCACCCTTATATTTTTCCTAGAAGTGAAGGCATCATAATGTGGCTTTTTTCATTTGCTTCTTCCTAGTTCCTCTAAAGCTACTGTGTGTGTGTGTGTGTGTGTGTGTGTGTGTGTGAGAGAGAGAGAGAGAGAGAGTGAGAGAGAGAGAGAGAGAGAGAGAGAGAAAGAGAGACAGAGAGAGAGAACATTGGAACATAGTGCTTTATAAATTATTGGTGCATGGATGCATATTTGGCCTCTGATTCATTCCTGGGCAGGCATAGCCCACCTTCCAGTTCCACGAACACAAAGCCCTGCGTTATTTCAAAACCCCGCGGTACTTGCTCTGGAAATGATTCCACATTCCAAGGCACGGAAATCTGGGGGAATGGCCCACTGCCATTTCCGTGACTCCGTTGGGTTTGGAGAATGAGGCTTGGGGGTCTACAGTGGGGAGGAGAGGAGAGTGAACCACGAAAAAATGAAGGAGCGTGGGGACCAAGGCAGCCTTTTCTAGCTCCTTTGTAAAGGGGCTAAGATGTTATGTGCTTTCCGTCCACAGCTTCATCTAGAGGCCCAAGAATGGGATTGGCTCCCATTATCAGTCTTAGGGCTGAATCTCTCTCTCTCTCTCTCTCTCTTTTTTTTTTTTTCTCCCTTCACCTTCCTACCCCTTTGTCTCTCTAGACTGTCAATTTATCAGCCATCATCTAAATAAAATTGTTAGGCCTGGTTGAAGAGTGGAGGTTGTGGACACAGTTGACTGGGAGCAAAAGTAAACAGAACAGAGAGGAGCAGGCTGTGACAGTCTTCAGAGACACTAAAGGAACACATCACTGGGACCAGTCACAGTGCTCCTGCTCACAGCCAGTGGGCCCTTGGGGTTGTGGCCCCCCATCCCACCCTTGTCTATGCAGTATACTGATAAGTTGGCAAGTGCCACCTACATTCAGAAGCAGCTGCTGAATCGAGGTTGGATACCTCTCTGAGATTCGTTAGCAAGGCTGGGGACCCCTGGACATTTTGTTATGGTAAACACAGGCAGACAGACGGATTGGTAGCTGGGATTCCACTTGATAAAAAGGCTTCAGTCACCCATGGCTGGGTTGAGTTGTTAGATTTCCAAACAGCCGAGGGCCGTGGGGAAGGCTGACTGCATCACCGTGACTTCTGTATGGCTCTTCATAGCCCTGTGTGCTAAATGACCTCTCTGGGTTATGACTAGCTCTCAGATCTATAACGCTATAAACTACTTCTATTTGCGATTGCTCATAAAAGTCACAGGCCACATATTTTATTCTCCCTTGGCACATAAAGGCTCAGAGAGGTTAATTGAATCACTTAGGCCCATGCAGCAAGCCAATCTCATTCTGAAACCAAATTTGGGGTATTTGAAGCTCAGGGACCCACTGCCTCACCTTCTTTTATTGATCAGTTACATACAGCAAAGGTAGGGCGAAAATTTATCTAAATTGACACTTCTGAGAGTGAAAAGGGCCACCATTAATGATCATCTGGGGCATCGGGCATAAACCATGATATATGGGTACTTCAGGTGTAGGGGGAAAGTTAAGTGGGTTTTTATGAGGGCATCAACAGGCCTTAAACTTGAATTCTTCAAAATTTATGGGGTGCTTTAAATTTACAAACATCTGAATTCCTTGCCACTCATAAAATCCACCTGTGTGATTAGGCTGGCTCCCCTTATACCTGAAGGAAGTGCCTGGTGAAGCTGCCCACCCATCCCCTCCCCAGTGTGGCACATCTCAAGCAGAACAGTCTTAAGGTTCAAGTATGTCCCTCACCACCCCTCCTGCTAACATGCCAATTTCCACTACTTCCCCAAAGCAGTAATTATTAGATAGTTCAAAGGGAGTCATGGCCTCCAGCAGAAACAAATCTTTGGTGTGCCCTAGGGTACATCTTGTGTGGCTAATCCCTTACCCTTCTTTCTAATCCTTCTTTCTCATCTTTCTTATCTAATCTGAGCTAATTGTTAGCTGATGCCTGATTCTACCACACAGGATCAAAAGGAGACTCCTGTGAGGCTGGTTCCCCAGCAGATTCTTCCCTGTGTGGATGTAATAACAAAGGGTAACCCAAAATTGCAGGACAGCCCTTTGCCTGCAAACTTGTAATTGTCTCACTCACCAAACACCCTCTGGTCTGGCTGTGAATTATCTATTTCTGGAAGAGGCACTGAAGCAGAGTAGGTAAGAGCAGTGGGCCTTGGGTATAGGCTTGGGTGTGAACTGGATATAGACTTGGGTTAGTAGGTGCTACTGAGACCAGGTGCTTGACATTTTAAGTCTCTGTTTTCTGTAAAATGAAAGCCAGGCCTATTTTATAGGGGTTTTCATGATGAATAATCTAAATATTGTATGTAAAGCTTTCAGCTTGCTGCCTGGCCCATAGTGAGACTTTGTCATCATGGCCGATGCCTTTGACCCCAAAGCCACAGACTCACCACTTGTCAGGTGGGTGAGAGAGCTTTGCTCAGAGCGTAACCCGCAGAGTGCAGAGCTGGTACCTGATCATGCCTCAGACAGTCTCCACTTGAATTTTTCTTTTAGAGACTTGGAGGACTAAGCTAGACAAGAGTATAAACTCAGAGTACAGATTGCATCTTACTCCTTTTTCCATTGCCCATAGTTATTGAAATCATATTTTATGAACCCCAAATTAAAACAGTCTGACCGTAACAAAGTATGTTGTAGCTGAAATCCAGGAAGTGTGGTTCCTTCACCCGTTGTGCTTTTCACATAGCTGGCCCTCATGCACGTCTGTGGAATAAATAAATGAATGAATCATGACCCCATCACTGGAATATATGTATATATATAAACACAAATGCACATATATATTTATATAATTTTTGCATCCTGCTCTCCTTGATATATCTGCTTATTTGCTCTGTCACTCAAGATCCCAACAGGAAACAGGTGGCCTTCAAATTAGAATAATTTAAGGAGAGCTTAATAAAGTGACTGTTTACAGAAGTGTGGGTGGGGTGGAAAGGAGCCACAGGGGACATTCTCAACAGTGGACGCCGCTGCTTGTTGAATGACAATGAAAAAAGGAAGCAGACCTGCCGTTTGACTTGGTTTTCTAGTTGAAAGCCCAGATTCGACCCCTTCCCCAGAAAGCACCTCTCTTCTGCCCGAGAGAAGGCCAGAGCAGACCCACAGAGAGAGGGGAGAGAGTACTGGGGCGTCTGAACATCTGGAGTGTGTTGGCTGTGGCCGAGGGCCGCAGAGGACCAGCAGGAAGGTGGGTGGAGGATGCTCACACCGGGGAGTGATGTCTGGAAAAAGGCAACTCTGTTTATTAATTCCTCGTAAAGGAACTTTGGGCATTGCTTAAGTTAACACTCAGGCTCGCAGTAACTGCCCTTCTCTTTCTGGAAGCTCTGACAGAGAGATGCTGAGACAGGCAGCATGTATCCTGATAGGAAGGGCAGAGGCCTGGGGAGCCTGAGCAACTGAAAATCTCTTTACCAGACTTTTCCTTTGTCGTCGTTAAGTTTACTTTTGGTAGGCTGTGTGTATTTGTGTGTGTGTTTGTGTGTGTACATGCATGTGTGTATGTGTTTATATACACGTTTATATGAATGTGTGTATACATTTGTGTTTATGTGTGTTTGTGTGTATGTATATTTGAGTATGTGTGTTGGTATATGTATGTGTGTATATGTGTATAAAAGTTTATGTCTATGTGTTTGTGTAGGTGTGCATATATGTGTGTGTTTGTGTATATGCACGTGTATGTATGTGGTTCTGTCAGGCTATATCCAGGAGCAATATTGGGCACGAAGCATTTATAGACAGAACGGGAATGGAAATGGAAGGAAATCACCCTTGGCAGCACCTCTCATTATAACCCGCCTCCTGCCCACGAGCACACACACCTGTTTCTCCTCTGGCACTCCAACTGGCCTGGAAACTGTATGGTTGGCCCACAACCCATAAATATTTGCTGAGTGATCACTGCCTGCAGGGTGACATAAGTCTCTTCATTGTGTCGATTTTGTGTTGTATAGATTCTGTCGAAGCAAAAGATAAAAATACTGACCTCTAATGATGATCTCTTTCCAAATAAATAACAAGAATGTTGAAGCTTCTGTTATTCTACAGAGCATGGCGTGCCTTTCCCGCTCTCTCTCTCCCGTATTGCTCCAGGAGCACGGCCATGACTTTGGGAAGGGCTGCTGTCGTCTCCGTTGTGTTCATGAGAAAATGTAGTATGGGTAGTATGAACTTGGTCAGGTTCCCATAGTTAGTTATACGGGACTGGAAGATGGCTCTTCCGGCTCTCCTTTTCCCTCAGACGCCATTGTCTTTCTAAAACGATGTTAATAAGGATTAGTGGAAAGACGTTATTTTTTTAATTCTTTGACTGGCAACACAACCTGAAAGGTGAGAGCTGTATATTAACCCAGGGAAGTCCTGAATCCATGCTCGGAGGCTTCCCAGGTTTCCTGAAGCATAGGTCTTCGGTGAAGGAAATTTCTGAAAAGCCATGAGTTCCATGACACTACAGTCCTTAAAAGAACTGGTACAATTATATTTTAAAATAATGTTGCTTTAAAAGTTGCTCTAAGAGGTATGCTTGGTCAGGACCCTGCCTATTGGTGGCACCTGGGAAAGGGCAGGACAAGAGGTCACTGGCTTCTTCCCTCTTTCCGTCTTCCTGTCTCATTCTTTAGCTGGCAATGAGCAACCCCAGTTTAGCATTTTTTCTTTCTCCAGGATGGATCCAGAAAATATTTTAAGCTCATTTGGGCAGTTAGTAGATAGTACTTTATGTGAATTCAAGCTTCCGAAAAAGAGGTTGAATTTTGGAGCTTGAATCTAAATTTCCTAACCATAGCTTCTAACTTCCCAGAAACATTTAGGTTTATCCAAAAAAAAAAAAAAAATCCACCTTTAAAGTTCCACTTTTTTTTTCTGGAAGGTTCTACAGGAAAACAAAAGAGTTGTTGGGTGTCACTGTCTAGGGGTGTGACCTCCTCATAGGCATAATTCCAGCTTCCATAAATGTCACGGCTTAGAATAAGTTCTAAAGTGAGACTGGTCAGGATATGGAAACCAGACCTCAGATCTGAGTCTCTGACAGCACCTCTCCTCCTCCTCTGCTTTCCATCCCTAGCTGGAGACCCCTCCTATCTGGTCCCTCTGCCTGATCGCTGAGGGAAGGTCGGAGCAAATTGGAAGGTGCTCCTTTAATGGCTAGTGAGGCAAGGATCTGGCTTTGCCTTTCTTCATAGTTCTGTGACTATAAGTCTTCAAGTTGCTCGTGTGGAAAATGAGAGTGTGAAATAAGAAACATTTCTGTTATGTTAGTCTCTGTCCCTGGTTCCTGGCACAGAACTCCTAAAACCCTTGTAAACAAGGGTGCTAGGAGGATCTTCGTTCTAACATTTGGTCTTTGGCCCCCGTTCTTGACACAGAGCTCTTAAACATCTGTAATTTCCTAAGTGATAGGAGCATCTGACCCAGGGCTCCTAAATATCTTGGAACTACCTGGTTGCTAGGAGAGCCTTTTATTCTGATGAGGCGATTCTGGTGGGCTCCTGGATGGGGGCTGGTCACCAGAAGGACCAAACCACCATTAGAAGCTTGGACATTTAAGACCCCCCTCCCCATTCTCCAGAGAGGGAAGAGGAGCTGGGAATGGAGTTCATAATTGCTCACGCCCAGGTGAGGGAGCCAGCATAAAGTCCCAAGTGCATGGGTTTCGGAAAGTTCCTGGGTTGGTGAGTATGTCTCCACACCCCAGATTCACGAGACAGAAGCTCCTGGGCTCGGGACCCTTCCAGACCTCACCCTACGTACCTCTTCATCTGGCCGTTCACGTATCTCTAAGAATATCCTTTGTAATAAATTAGCAATAGTAGCTGATAGTCGCTAGTTCCTGGGTTCTGGGAGACACTCTAGCGAATCATCAGAATGAAGGACGGGATCGTGGGAACCTCCAATATGTGGGACAGAAGCGGTAGCTAAGCAGGGGACCTGCTGCTGGTGACTGGCGTCTGACGTGGGGACGGTCTCGTGGAACTGGGCCCTTCACTTACGGGGTCACGACTGACTCCGGTTAGTGTCAGAACCGAACTGAGTCGTGGAGACCTGACCGGTGGGGTGGAATTGTGCTGTGTGGGAGAAAACCTTACCCGTCTGGTGTCAGAAGCGCTGCGAGTGTGAGTGGAGGAAAACTGCATTTTCTAAGGTAGGAGGACACCTGTTCCGGCCACCATACAGAGCTGTCGAAGGACAGCGCTTTTCAAAGTGAGGAACTAAGTAGAGATGCGGTATTACTACTTCGTGAACTAATCTGAAGACGATGAAAACCGGTGCCCAGATTTCCAGCGAAAGCTCTTGTTCACCATGTGTCTATGAAATCCTTTCAGCACATTCCTTCTCAAACTTGCACTGTTTTCCAGGGATATTTGGCCGTCTGCCCTGCAGTGCTTGAAGGCACGTGATATGCATGCATAGCTTCCTGAAGCTTTAGTTTTATGGAAAAAAAAAAAATTGGAGGAGAAAATTTTTTTAAAAAAAAACAAGTATTTTCATTCAACAAGTATTTGTAGAGCGCCTGTGGAGTAGAAGTCGTTGGTCATCCTGGCTGCTATGACATATCATCATAGCCTGGGCGGGTTAAGCAAACGTCACTTATTTCTCACAGTCTAGAGGTTAGGAAGTCCAAGACCAAGGTGCTGGCAGATTTGGTGTCTGTCCGGAACCCACTTCTTGCTTCTTAGATGGCCGTCTCCTTGCGATGTCCTCCTGGTGCAAGGGGCAGGGGCCTCTCTGGGGCCTCTCCTACAAGGGCACGAACCCCATTCATGAGGGCTCCACCCGCATGAACTAATCACTTCCAAAAGCCCCTCCTCCTAATCCCATCACCTTGGATATCAGTATTTTTTCAACACGTGAATTTTGGAGGGACACAGTGTTCAGTGTTCAGACCAGAGCCATCACAGGAAACCAGTCTCACCCCTTCTATTCCCCAGTGGTTGGAGAGTTTATTTCAATCCACATATTTTTGCAGTCATTTTGTAACTCTAAACTTAGGACCAGCCTGTTGAATTACAGCCGTAAAGATGGTGTCAAACTTTCCTATGCTCTTGCTTCTGAAATGTCCACCATGTGAGAAATGTTGTTTTGCTCTGTGGTTTTTTGTTTTTGTTTTTGTTTTTGTTTTGTGGCCCAGGGTTCTCTAAATGTCGGAACACACAACGGTCTGCCTTTGAAATGACCTTTCCTAATTCTGAGGGGCGATCACTCATTCCTCTGTGAAACCGTACGGTCTACGTTCTTCCTTACCCCGAGTCTTCTTCAGTTAGTCCTTCCACTAAATATAGCTGTTGAATGGCTAGCTGTTCTTTCCATCTTGAGATTATATTTTCTATAAATAACACCGGCAAGGAGCCAACACGAAAGAAGCAGCATGGCCGGCTGGGAGGGCAGGCGCTCTGACCCAGGCAGATACTGTGACCCCTGCCCCACTCGAAGGCGCGCATGCTTAGACAAAGTCTTCCCCCCTTCGGCGCCCCCTCTGTGTGATGGGGACACAAATATCAAAAGCTTTTTCAGTCTTTTCCGCAGGAGTACTCCCTATCCAGGACTCCGCGTCCAAACTTCCTTAGTCATTCCATAGTCATCCTAAACATTGATGTCAATTCTGTGTACCTTTCCCCGATGTACTCAGATTTGTTTTAACATACAGATCGTGTCTTTCCTCCCATATCTTTGGGTGAAATTCATGTCCCAGAGAGGCTTCCCATACCTCTAGCATATTCCAGCATACCTGCAGGAGGTACCTCTAATTTTACCACACTTGTGAAAAATGACACTCGGGTCGAAAATATTCAGCCGGTGTGCGTAAATAAGAATATAACGGCTGTTAAAATATTAAAATACCTTCCTATCGACTGGTAAGTAACTGCTTCCAAGACTTTGAGTCCATTTTTCACATGACCTCTCTCCCTAGACCCTTGAACGGCATGGTCCAGGAACTAAAGGGACCTTCAGGACCCTCCCTGTTCTGATCAGCTGGTGGCCTGCACCATCCATCCCGTTAAATATTTTGAATATCATCCCACATTACGTGTACCATATATGAAGCTCCTGGCACATACTCAGCCCTAAATAAGCAGTAGGCATTTTCAGTCCTGTGGCTTTGGGAGTATATATTTTGAGCAGCACTGTGGCCAGCATCCCTTCCTCCCCGGCTCGGGACCCAGCATTCCCTCCCTGTCTCCCGAGGTTCGGGTGAGGCTGCCAGTCACAGCTCCTCTCCCTCCAGTAGCTCTTGAGATGGGCGGTGATATAGGTCTGGAAAGTCCCAGTCCCTGTTTCCTGTGACTAGGAGTAAGTACTTGACCCAGGATGGACCATTCAGAGCCCACCCCTAGACTTCTGGGTATAAATGTAGGGACCGAGACGTTTCTTGTCCCACCTTGAAAGGAGCTGTTCTCAGTACTCGGGTCCAGGGACACTTCTCTGAGGTCTGAATGAACTGATAGGATGTGGTTGGAGCTTCTAGTGGCCCTGACACTGCAATGTAGGAAGAGCCTGAGAAGTGACACGCAGACAGAAACGGGTGAATGGAGGCAAAGAGAAAAAGAGAGGCTCTGATGACATTGTCTGGGTACCAGACCCCATTTCCATCCTGATCAGCAGTGATTCTCAAACCTGGGTGTGTGTCGGCACCACTGGGAGAGCTAATGAGGAATCCTGAGGCCCAGGCGCGTCCACGTGCGACAGAGCTGAGTCCTCTGTATTCCTGCCGTCTTCCAAGTGATTTGGATGCACACCCAAGGTCGAGAACTACAGCCTTACAAGCATGCGATCCCACGCATCTCCTCTGTTGCCATAGTTACTTAGGTTTCCCATAGGCAGAGATAAAGAAAAGCAGTTGGCCCTCTGGGGCACCAGGCAGGCCGTGAATGAAACGAAGCTCTGGTCAGCCCCAGTCTCCCTGATGCTGGGTAGCTTAGTGAATTGTGGGTTTTGCTCATGATGACTATATTCTCTATGGACTCAGTGTTGGCCAGAGTGAGAGGATGAAGTGGCTAAGACAGGAGTGACACCTTCCACCTTCTTGGGTCCCCTGCACTACAATTATCTGACGGGCTTTCCCTGCCTTGCCTTACCCTCTGAAACCCCAGCAGTCGCCTCGGTGCTCCCGTCTTCCGTTCCTGACCACCCGTGCCTCTCCCGTGTGGCCCTGCGAGGCGTGCCATGCCTCCTTCTCTAGGACCTGGGGTGTAATGAGCTTTGTTTTTTCCCTTCCCTATCTTCTTCTTCAAATATTCAAAACACCTTGGGATTCGTCCTCAGAGGAAACAGATGAAAAGCCCAATTGTTTGCCACATTTTAATAGCACCTCAGTGCATCGTCCCTGTCACATTCCGCTTAGTTATGTTGTGCAGTACATCATAGCGTATGAGGTACAGAAGTCAATAGTCAACACACCCCACTCCCGGCTTCCCAGAGCCAAGGTATCAACTGGGACCCATTCTGTTACAAGTGACAGACAACCTGATATGTAGAAATGGTTTTGATTTTAAAAAAAAAAAATCCATGCATCTTTTAACAAAATAAAAAGGAATGTAATTGCTGAAAAGTCCATGGCTGAGCTCGCCTCAGGCATGGCTGGATTTGGTTCAAGTGATAATATGAGGACTCGGTGTCAGTCCCTCTCTTGGCTCTGACTTCCTTTATGTGGGCCTCTGTTGTGGCTGTATGTGATAGCAGTAGCTCCATCCCTCACAGTTATCTTAGGTTCTAGGATCAGTGGGTAAGAATAGGAATCACAGTCCTAAAAGTCCAGAAAAAAATCTCTCATTAGCCCTGGCTGGGTCATATGATCACTCTAAACTAATTGCAGGGAAATGCAGTGGACTTATGGGCACAGCCCTGGGTCGCATGACCACTTTGAACCAACCTCAGGAAAAATTGCATCACTCTGGGTCACATGACCACCCTGTACCAATCACTGGGAATGCACTGGATTAATGGTCTAGCCCTGGTTCACATGACCACCCTTAGAGTAGGGGCCGAGGGGCCTGTGCAGGGCATGGAGTTGGTTTCGTAGGAATTACAATTACTTAAGAGTGGGAAAGGATGACTTTAAAGAGGAAATTAGGACACACTTACCAGACAGAGTGAGTGAATGCCAGGCAGTAAAATCAACAGATGTCTACTACAGTTGGACTGTTGTCATTTTATTTTAGCTTCGTTGGGAAAAAGCCAGTAAGAACAAATTCAGCAAATCACAGACTTCTATTGAGGAGAAGAAACATAAGAATCTAAGGAGCTCAGCCTTTTTCCTCTAAATAGAACAGAGTTTATACTATCAAAGACAGATGCTTGTTTATTCTGTACTGAGAGCTCTCCAGCCCAAAGTATTCCAAATATCCTTCCATCTGTAAATCACTTTAGGGCTTTGCAATTTTTACTAGTTAATGAGAAAATTGGAGGAGGGGCAATTTAAAAAAATAATAAATATGTTTAGAGGAAAGCTAAAGGGCTAAGTTATTTCACTATTCTGGAATTTAGAGCAATAAAAAAGTAAACAGTTTTACTGGCTTAACGGAGAATCCTTTCATCTATGAAATGACTTTATTTGGGTTATTTTGGCATCTTGAGAGACTTTCCCTGTGGCTCTATTATAAAATAACTTCTCATGTTTTTATTATATAATGTCTTGTTGGGCCTCATGGCATAAGAAATTATTTGCTGCATTTGCTGCTTGCTGTGTGATGGAGCTTTTCTATTATTTGCATGTCTTTTGGAATACTATTAATTTACATCCTCTCCAGAAATGTAATTCTGAAAGCAATCTTCATTAAAATGTCTTATAACATAAATTTGAGATAATTGGACTGAAGGCATGTTTACTCAAATTGCCCATGGCAATGCAGTTTTATAGGTTCCAAAAGCAGGACAAATTTTTAGAACTGGTACCGGATGACGAGCATTTGAAGATGACTTTTGATCTCTGGGAAAACATTTGTTCCCACAGAGCAGGTGAAATCAATTCTCTGATAAGTTGATACTGATCATGATTTAATGAAACTAATCTTTATGAATTGAAAAGGACATTTAAAAAAAATCTTTCTAACCAAGCTTGAGAGACTGGTGGATTTTCATCACCAGGGATGAGATATTACGTAGAAACTGCAGACTTAGAACAAACTGGGGAGTGCTCCTGTGGTGCGTGACCCCAGTTTTTGAGTTTCATCCTTCCACTCTGTTTACGGAGTAGTTTAGGTATTATTTATGGAGCACGTATCCATATGATTTATTAGAGTCTAGACTATCTTCTCTATCAGGCTAAATTCTTAGGAAGAACCAAGTATGCAAAGAAAGTTTGCCTGCCTGGGAAGGAAGCTGAGTAGGCAGTTGCCCTCAGCGTAATTCAAAGAATGCTATAAGGGTTCCTGTCTAGACATTAAGGTCTCGGCATTCAACCAATATCGTTCAGTGAAGGAGAAAATAAATGCAGGCATCAGCATAAATTCATCTTGCAGACAAAATTAGATAAGCACCTTGTACATATTCCTCTCACTCCTAGCTGGGTCTGCTTCGATCAGTGCTGCAGCAGTGACAGTTGTCACTAAAGAATATTATTCCAGAATCCAGAAAAGAATGTGTTCATCCAGAGGTAAGACGAACTGTGAACTGCGATAGAGTTTTCAAGAGAACATGAAATCCACTCTCTGAATTATGAAAAACAAAAATATAATTCCCTTTTTGCATCATACTGGCAGAATTTCTATCTTACTGAGAAACTCACCACCACTATGTCTAAGTAACCGACACCCCGAAACATTCTAGTCACAGAGGGCCTGTGGGTTGTATTACTCCAGGGGCAGTGTGTGTGTGGCACCCTGCAGTTTGCAACCCAGCGCCCACATAGCTATTCTATTCAACATCCATTGTTCATTTGTTACTTGTTTTTGAAGCCTAAATTTTTAAAAGGGCTTGATCAATTTTTTTCAGCTCTTGATCTCATATTAATGAATAGGTTTGCAAAAGGTGTTGCTGTGAATGAATGCATTATTTTGACTTTCTCCCTTTTTTTTTTTTTTTTTGTTTGTTCGTTTGTGGGGCTGGAACTCAGGAAGAAGATGAATCCCAAGAAGCACCTAGATGCCTCCAGGTAGAGCAGGGGACGACGTCAGGTAGAGTACATTTCGTGTGACGCCTCCTTTCCCGAGCTGCTGTTGCTGACAGCAGGGCTCACAGCACCCGAGAGCTTTGCAGATTGCAGTAGAAAGTCTGTATGCTCCAAATGATTGGAAAGATGACTAGAAATGTCACTCGTAATGTATTCCAGGCATGACATCTGGACAATCTGGTCATAACGCAGAAAACGGCCTTTTCTTTTATCAATTACAATTCTTCGTGAATAAATACTTGCAATGAAGTGGATGATGATAAGGATGAAGAAATTTCAAGACCTTTAATACTAAAATAAGAAACATAGTTATTTACTGAAGTACTTAAGATTACCTTCGAAATGTTATTTAGATACATGTGCTGGGTTTTTTTTTATTTGTGTATAGTTGAATGAATATGCAGCTTCGTTAAGCTCCTTACTCCATAATAGGGCTTCCTATGAGATAATAAAGAAAGAAACTAATGATGAGTGGGTTTCTAACTTTACTTCTGTATAGTCAGTATGATCAGCAATGAAAATGTGATATAATGATCATAAAAATAAACATTACTTGAACTGACCTAATAAGAATGAAAGCTAAACCTTGATACTCTCAGCTTCTATTTTCCCATCAGTAGTGCTTCATATGATTAGAGGCTAGAAGAGGGCTCCAGATGTGTCTGCTGCTGGTGGAGTCTCATGGTCTTGTGATTTAATGGAAATCAGGGAGCAGAACTAAGAAAATGGAAATAGTAACAAAAAGAATAGGCAAAGTGAGACGGGAAAGGCTGTACTCTGCTCTGATATAGATGGAGGAGAATTAGCAATTGACCAGCTCCTCCGTCTCCCTCTCCACCCCGTGTCTGCGCCCACCTTTAACAAACATCGCTCTAGTTTAGTGCCCCTGTGTAGGACACTCCCCCCTTGCAGATCCTTGCGTGGCTAGCATCATCTCATCAATCGGTCCTCAGCTGAAATGTCTAGGCCCACAGTCCACTTTATCATTCCTCCAAATCACTCTTCATTCCATTGCCCATTTTCATTTCTATTTTCTGTAACACTTATTATGAACCCAAATAATCTTTCTATGGATTGGTTTATTTACCAGTTGTCCCCGAGAAAGTAGGGGGACCTTGCCTATTTCCTTAGCACCTTGGACAGTGCCTGGCACATGGTAGTCATTCAGTAAGTTCTTACTGAGTCCTTTGTGTCCAAAATATGCAACGCATCCTTTTTATCTCTGCAGTGGAGATGAGAGTGGGGTGGGCTTGATGTGAGCCAACTCCATGCCTGTTTTGGATTTCTGGGATCTAAAAGCGAATAAGACATGCTGCTTGCCCTCAAGAAAACATATTACGTCTGAGAGACAGACAGGGCTAGCACAGGAGAAATAATGTGCAAAGATGGATGCAGTCAGAGCACTGCTGGGAGCACTGAGCAAGGGCCCTCTAAATCCGCGTGGGGGGGAAGCAGGGTGCGAGAAGTCTCCTGTGGTGGTGATTTTGTAATGCGTTTTGGAGCTTGAAAGTAGGCATCAGAGGGCAGAGTTGGAACTTGCATATCATGCCCTGAAAATTGTTCTGAGTGCCACTTTTGCACACTTACTGTTGGTTAGAGAAGGCTGGAATGATGGCCATTGCTGGCTCAGTGCAAACTTGGCCAACCAAGTGACTTTGGGCTTCCCCGTTGTGGTTATAGGTGGTATTATCTGCTCTCTTGGCATAGTGTCGCCTATATTTTGAGTACATTTGTTCACATAGAAAGCCTCGATTAGGCCACATGTTGTAAAGGCACCATGACTCCCCAAGGCCTTTCTAAGACGTGAGTTGACTTAGTGAATTGTACCATGACACCCGGGGATGAGAAATCGGATGTTCCATTTCCAAACAGTCTGCTAAGGTCCCGGGACCAGCTGGCCCTTGGAGCATGTTATTGGAAATCTGGTGCAGTGATAAAGCCGCCCCTCAGCCAAGACACTGAGAGTCAGAGATCCCAGTGGAACATAACGCCACAGAAAAGGAGGGACACGGTTTAGTGAGAAATCTATGCATCCAATTACGCTGTGATTGTGTTATGTGGTTTTAGATTTCGCATTGTGAATCAATGGCTTATTTCCTTGTCTTCTTCGAAAACACCTAATAACCCTATTCTCTAAGTAGAGTTTAAAGCAGAAAATGAAGAGTTTCTCATTATTTCTAAAACAATGCTTGGGTCTACTGACTGTAGAGTATGCTGTAGAGTCCCTCTTTACTCAGGATGCGCCCCAAATGTGTGTTTCTACACTGTGGTTTTAGTATACTTGTGTCTCTAGTTTTAGTCCATTCAATTCAGATCTACTGTCTTTATTAACCATTCTTCGAAATCCTGTTCTGTAGATTATTTGAAAAGTATGAACATATAACACATTAACTTACAAAATGTTCCTTGAATGTCTACTACGTGTTTGTTGCCGTGCTAGGAATTGTGTCTCATGAAGAACGGTAAATAAAGACAGACAGGACTCCATGTTTCGTGGAGCTTGTGGGAAAATGACAAACATTGCCATTACACAAACGATAAGACAATACAAATTGTAGAGACATTATAGTCTTTGAACAAGTAACGTAGAAGTCATAGTTAAGGCGGGGTGCTGTGGAAGCCTTGCCTTCGCAGAGCTTGTAGTAAAATATAAAGTCTGTGAAACACGGACACAGAAAGCTAAGACTAAAGACGGGATATGGTATGGCCTAAAACAGAGACAGGACGAGGGAGGAATGGGAGTGCTAAAGAGGTGGGAGAGATCCAATTTGGGTGGTCCAGGAAGTTATTTAAGAGATCGTGGCATACGAGCTGGGTCCTGAAGGATGGACATAAGATCCATTTGTGGAGAAAGACACATTAGCCAGGGTATTTATAAAGTGAAAACCAAATACTGTAAGTTGAATCCCACGTGATATCTCTCTGGAGTCCGGCCCATTTTTGGACTGATGACCTCATCCTTAGGCATCAGTCACTTTATCGGAGGTCTGTAATTTACACTTGCAGGACCGACCCACCCACCCAGGGGATAATGACAGGTTGATTTAGGAATGTGTTTAAACTTTGCCACTGTCATTACCTATCCTTTGCTCTCTAATGGTTCAGCGTCTCTGTACATTTGAGTTTTTCCTGTTTTTTGTTTTGTTTTGTTTTGTTTTGTTTTGTTTTTTAGTAAGTGGCCTGCCTGTGATAGACAGAAGCTTAATGCCTACTCAGGATCAGGTGACATTTCCTCTTGACTTCGTGGACATATTAGCTGAGGGGATAGGGTAGCCCACTTATAAATCCCTTTTAATGTGATACGATGTGGGGTGGCTATCGGCTGGTGCTCCATTTCAGCCAGACCAGCGAGGGGCAGGTTCATCAGATGGACAGAGTACCTTTGCCTCCCGCCTGCCCCCTCCACGCCCTGCTCCTCCTCACTGGGGTCTCCTCTTTAGCACGTCAGCCCCCCAGTTTCTCTGCCATCAGAAGGACATGCAATCAGGCACATATACCTTGGTACATGTCATATCCTGTGTTGCCTCTTCTCCAGCCTATTGGTATTTTAAGCTGCAGATCTACCTGTGGAATGAAAAACGTTTGATGGCTCTTAAAGAGATTTGAAACATCAGCAAACCGGTAAAGAAGAGGGGGCATTTCTAGCTGTAGTCACAATGCATGGTTAGCCGCTTTCTTGACCTGAGCATTGAAAGGCCCGGAATCACGGGGACAGTCAGAGAAGACGCCACCAGACTACCTGTTCCTTAGAAGCTGTGCCCATTTACAAGCGATGTTGGGTCCTTTACGGAAAGGTGCCGTTTTAAAGATGCAGCGCACCCTTTTGATATAACATTCCATGTCAAAATAAAGAAAAAGATACAGAACTGAACCTGGGCTATGCACAGGTAAAGGAAGGATGAGGTTATAGACCCATGAAAAACGGTGATGGAAGTGGAAGCATCGTGGAGGAAACATGTCCACACTTAAGCGTTCCTTTGACGTGCTCGTGATGCTGTTCGTATAACAAAGAAATAAAAAAACAGAGATACTTTGCTAATAGTTACGAGAAGAGGTTATAATTCCAAACAGAGATAACTGTATGTCTGCAAGAAGGCGCAATGTGAAGCTTGACAACATAACCCTCTGAGGATAAGCCGATCTTTGGGCGTAGCCGAGGACATGGGAAGGAGCCAGTTCACATGTTCTCACCGGGTTTATGCCTCATTTTTCAGCAACGGCTCTGTTGAAGTTGTGAGACCCACCCCCGTTCAGGTCTTTCTTTCTGTGGGTAGTCATTCTTCCCTTTCTGCCTTCCCACGGAATCTGTTCCCTTCCCAGCGCCTTATATGGTTACTGTGACATTCTTTTTTAGAGAAATTTTACGATGAGACTTCACTTAATCTCTTTCTAGTCCACTGCAAGGCCCTTGGAACAAGCCAAGTATCACACATCCATACAACAGCCTGTAAAAGGCATCACTAGTGAATAAGATTAAAACTGAACATTACTTTTTTAGTACAGAGACTCAGGCTTATAGCTGACATAAAGAAACCACAGATCTTGCCCATACTAATCTTATTTGTAGCCAAAAAGAAAAAAATGATATAGTACCAGTTTTCTAGAGAGAGGGAGATGAGCCATCTTTCAGAGGTGGCACAGCTTAGTTTAATTTATTCATTCATTCCCTCTGGGCAAGGAGACTGATGAATGGGTCAGCTATGTTTTCTGGAGAGAATCCTTTAAAAAAATGAATTGCATCCTTTCTGGTGGCTCTGTTTTTAAAAAAAAAAAAGTAAAATGTGTTTTTAAAACATTGGCCCAGTCTTGCTATTTTTGTTGCTGTGCATCGATTTAGAAGCAGGCCAAGTAGTTTGGAATGCTGAAATGTCTTGAAATGTGTTTAAAATTCAAGAAGACTTTGTGTAATACTTATTAGCTTTTGGGCTGCACTCAGCTTGTGCTGTCAGGACCCCAAAGTGTAGCACTTTGATCAAAAGAGGGGAGAATCCTAAAAGTTGGAGCCATTTGATTACAGTGAGAGCATTTTATCCGCATGCCCTCTGCTTGCTAAATGTCACCTCATGCTGCGTGGAGCCCCAGCACACTCAGAGTTGGCTTTCTGCCTCATCTGCCTTCGGTCACATTTTCATTTCCTGTGGTTTGTAGGTTTCTCAAGTGTGAAATAACGAACCCCAAAGGGTTCAGATTCTTCAACTAAAAATGGATGCAATGAGGGGAGAAAAAAAAAGCATATGTATTTTTGTAACCTTTACGGGGAAGTGAGACCAGGGTTTCACCAGCAGCGGCTTCAGCCATGTGGGGTTACTTACTGTGTGTGGGGCCGGCCCCCTACAGAGGTCAGCCCTTCCGCCTCCAAGTCTTGAGAGGCGACACAAGGAGACCCATTCTCTGATCGTTCAAAGTATCTGCTTTTGCTTTATTAACATAGTAGAACATTCAAAATGAGATTTTGCTCCCAGCCAGCTATATTGCCGTCACAGCTCACTTTGATTAGGCATAAAGTTACCTTCCTTACTGATTTTTCCAAGGCTATGGCCAAAATATGAATAGACAACTGTTCAGTTAGGGAAGTTAGAAAAACAGAGGAGTGTCGTACTTCCTTTTCCTGAGTGTACTTTCTTCCCATCCCCTTAACCGCGGAACAGACAATCCGAGGGTTCTGGGAGGCGTTTTCTGAGGGACAGTGTGACTGGCGATGCAGATGACTTCCTGTGTGTGATGTTTGGTCCGCATGGCGCACATTCCCACCCGCCGTTGAGTCTTTGTTCTCAGGGAGGCTTTTCCTGAACACCTCGAGCAGAGCGGCAGCTTTGCCTTCATCTCTCACTTCCTTGCCCCGCCTTGCTCGTCTGAAAACCACTCACCGCTCTCTGGCACCCCAGCTCCTTGACATGCTCTTTGTGGGTCTCCCCCTCTGGAAGGTAAGGTCCACAAAGGCAGGGGTGTTGGAGCATTTTCATCTGCTGCTGCATGCAGAACGAATGCTTAGAACAGAGCCTGACACATAGGGGTGCTCAGTGTTTGTTGGTTGGTTGCAGAATGTATGTTTGGTCTTGCTAAAGCGTAATTAGATCAATCAGAGACTGAACACTGAGTGTCATTTTCTATTGGTTTTCTTCCCCAGCTCCTAGCACGGTGCCTGAAATATGGAAGAACTCAAAATAAATGGTTGTTTGACTATAAGTATACACGCACACATGGATGATTGAGTCTGGCTTATGACACGGCTTTTGGTAGAAAAACTGTTATTTGGTTGAGGATGTAACAGACACAAAGCAAGCCATGCTAACCCATGGGGCAGACACAGTCTTGCCTTCAAGGAGCTAACTGTGCTTCCTTTTTTGCTCCCTGAAGGTAGAGTGAAGGGGTTCCCTTCTTTCCATCCCCTTAACAGGAGGACAGATGGTCCAAGGTCTCCTGAGAGGCCTTTCACTAGAGAAAATGCTGTGGGATTGGAGGTGGCTTCCAGCAAAATGCTCTGATCCCTAGACTCCTTTATGTGACTTCACTCTCACACTTGTATTTTAGTTGAAGGAATCCCACTACTTCATCCCTACTTCACATAATAATGATCGGAGGTTCCTGTCACATACATGCTTCCCGAGAAACGAAGGCAGCGACGGGCCGGATGCAGGAGGTTCACCAGAGGAACACAGACCTGTGACGGTGACATAGTCTCTGTTCCAAGAACTGAGACACCGCTGAGCAGGAGGCCATGGGCTCTAATGCTCTGACACGCATTCATCAAGGAGAAGGTGTTTCTAGAACGTATGTACAGATCCTGCGTCATCAGTGTGAGTAGGAGAACAGTCTCTTTTGGAGGACGTGCCCTGGAATCCGAGGAACCGTTTCTCTGGGGACCGGGGCGGGAGGCAGTGGGAGGCGGCAGGGGAAGGCAGCAGGGCCACGCTTCCGCAGGACCGAGGCGAAGGGACACCATTCAAGCTGCCCCAGCGTGCACCCAGCTCGCTGCCGTTCTGCGTCGAGAGGGTGTCAGACTGATGACCTCTGCTCTCCACGCTCGGCGCTGTCCTAGGCCAAGCCTCGCCGTGTGACGTCGCCGCCCAAGGCAGGGACCCGCGGCATCCGTGTCCCCCTCAGGGTCTCCGGAGCCCGGCCCCCGCTGCTGCTCTCTCCTCTCTCCGTGGCCAGATCAACTGATCAGCTGGGCGCCCGCGGCTTGACCAGGAGCCGACACGCCCCTGCGGAGCGAGCGTCTCGTTTGGGTATTGCGCCCCCGTGCCACCGTGAGACACCTCAGTAGCTCTACACCTGCTACCCTCCATCCAGCCCTGTGTCTCCGCAGCATAGTGAAAACGGAGCCACGGCGCTTTCCAGAAGTTTATCCCGGTCCTGAAGTGAATCGGTGACCAGGAATGAAATTTTCAGTGTGTTAATTAACACTTGGAGCAGAATCACCTCATTTCTGTGAGTGGATGTCCCAAGATAAATTTCTGTGCTCTTTCACTTTCATTATTGTTTGTTGAAGTTGGTGATTGGGCTTTCCTAAGAATCCATCAGAGAGAAAGAATGGCATGAATACGCAAAGCAGCAGTGACCGAAGTAGCACGTGCATAACTGACTCTAACGCTAAAGGACTGTCTTCCGCTGTTTCCATCCTGGGGGCCGCCTCTCCACGCACATCCACTTCTCACTTCCTCTGCGCACACGAGGATAAGCAGTTGGCACCTGTGTGGCATGCTGTGCATTTGGACGTCAGAGTGAAAATCTGGGTAGTGAAAATCATCCTCTGGACATTCCAGCTGATTATTGTCACAAAGGCTCTTAGGAGAGAGAATGTGAAGTGTGTAAACCCTCAGAGATTGTTTTGTAGTTGTGGCTACTTACCCGCGCTGCCCTGCAAACGTTGAAATGCCGTGGCATTTTGGCCCTACACACCGCTGTCGTCAGCGTCTCTGTTTCCCTGCGCTCTCTACCCTCATCTGGTGGCAGCCACACCTTCCCGTGCCCTTACGGGCCCGGTGGCCCCGCCGCCGTTCTGCGGTCAGCGCGCAGGAGGGGCGCGGAGGCTTGTCCTGGGTCGTGTTTGTACAGCACCTCACTTAGTGTTGAGAAAATGTCGTCGTCTGTATCAAGGATGGGGGGAGGCTGCTCCAAAGCCCCCCAGGAGTGAGTGGCCCTCCAGCAGTCTCTGGTGGGACTTGGTGAATAAGGACCTCTGCTCACTGACCCCTTAGGGAGGACAGATGTGGAGCACGGTCTCCTCGAGCTCCCGGAGCTGTCCCAGCAGAGCTCAGCTACAGTTACCCATGGGAGTAGCTGGCAAGACAAGGCCCCCGTGCTGGCCGCTCATCCCATCTTACCAACCCGCCTTCCCTTCACCTCCACATAGACAACTTATTAGGGGAACTTAAACTAAGAGAGGGTCCCTTGGCACAGTCACCTCATCGAACATACCATAACATATTTAAAAGCATTAGTAAGCCGACTAAGAACTCAAAAAAAAAAAAAAATCGAGAAGAATTAAAATAAAAACTCTAAATGCAAAATAACAATTTTGCTATTTGATTACTGCCACATTAACTGGTGAACATGGTGGCCTTCTTAAGCTTCCTAAAATCCTCTGTCCTTTTCTGAATGCCACGCTCTATCCTTATGAGTCCCTTGGGGAACATGCAGTGATTAGGAGGAAAGAATGGGACTTCTCCCTCTCGAAGGTGACCACTGCGAGGCGTATTTGCCATATTATGACTCAGTCTGAACATGCTCAATTTGAGTTTAAGAGTGGATTTGAATAATAGGAATAATTTATTCTCGATCCCCAAATGTGGGCCTGAATATTCAGCTTAATTTCGGACTGGATCTCTGTGAACTTGAATATTCATTTATCCTGTTGTGAGCTTGATTTTTAAAACAGTTTTAGGAAAGAACACCTCAGGTTTCTTATCCTTCATCACCTGAGTGACGAAAGAGGCGATAAAATCCGACAGGGAAGTGCTGATGAAGACCGTTCCCTAACGAGTTAAGGCTGAGCGCTGATATGCAGTGTACATTCCACATAGATATTTAGACACGGTGACTAATTCTGAAAACCCGAGAGGTACTTACAACTGCTTATGACTAACGTTACCAACAAGGCAAATTCAGCCTGTGCCTGTCTTTTGTTTGGCTTGCAATCCTTAAATTTTAAAAAAATTTAGTAGCCCATGTTTAAAAACTGGAAAATGTCCTATGAAAATCTCTTGAGACATCGTAAGAACTGCTAACCCAGGCCTGCGTCCCTAAGTGGTAGGGGCAAAAAAAAAAAAAAATCAGCATGCACTGCATCCTTGCAAGGCTCCCTCCCAGCCGGCCTGTGGTCTGAGGAGCGCGTAAGGTTGCGTGGGGGCCATTGCTATGGAAACAGGGCCGGAAATGCTAGCATCAAGCTGGGGAGCTCATACCTAGGCCAGTGATCTTTACACAATTCCCCAAAGCTCCTGGAGTTACCTTTTTTTTTTTTTCTCCTGTGTAAGAAACTAATGCTATACTATTCAGAGGCTTCTCATTATTTCAGTAATAGAGGATTACACACGTTTTGCAACGAGCAACGGTACCAGCAGGAAATGGCATCACTTAACGGATGGGTGTGGGTGAACCACTACAAGTAGGGTTCCAGCCAGCATCTCGGTGACTTAGGGAGTCGAAGCCTCTGAAAAAGCCACAGAGCCATGAACTTCTCTAGCCCTTCTCCTCTCACGGGAACTGAGGGGGTTCTCGTGAAGGCCTCCTGTTTCTGCTCTTGCTCGGCAAGACCGGTATTATTCCCTTTGTGAGCGTTGGCCCGTCTGGCTGTGTGCCTGGCACCTTCTAGATGGGCGTCGATCAGGCGTGACCCCAGTATGTATAATGATCATGGAAAATTTCAGCTTTCCTATCCAAAGAGAAACTGACAAAAGGGACAAACTGCCTGTGGCGTTTTCCAAGCCATAGAAGCAGAACAGTTCAAGGACTCAGAAAGCCAGGCACCTTTTTCAAAGGCCCAATTCTAATAGTTGGCCATGGCTGTAAATACCGTGGCATCCACTCATTCGGTCACATGGTTAATTTGTTCCTGTGTCCAGCGAGCATTTATGGAGCCTGCCCTCTATGCCAGGCACCAAGATAGGGCGTTTTCTTTTATGTTCATCCATGTCTCGTTGCCACCCTCAGTCTGAATAGCCATGTTTCCAGAAGTTTATGCTTTACCATTTTTTCTGGCTTCAACTCTTCATGGCTGCCCTGCTCTAAGTGGGTTCACAGTTCGTAAATCGGAAAAGGCTTAAAGAAAATGAATAGTTGTATTACTTTAGGTGACCACTTTCTCTGTTCCTTACCACTTACAACCCATGGATTGTACACTGAATTAATCTGGTCCAGCTGCCATCTTTGATTTGAGCATATTCAGGGTCAGATTATCAGACTTGCTATTTTCTAACAACTGAACGCAAGACATCTGGTAACCACGCTTGCCTGCTACTCTACAATAATACGAGCTAGCTTTTATTAGGTATCGCAATGCATTAGGCACAGTGCTAAGTGCTTTATGTGAGTTTCTTATCTAATCTTCTTAACAGCCCTGTGAATAGGTACTCTGTTATTTCTACTTTGCAGATAAGAAAACTTAAAAAAAACATTAAAAGTTAATTTATCCCAGTGTAGGCCCAGTGAGTCTACAGCCACTTCAGCGACTCTGCAAAAATCAGTATGTGTTCCGGACAGAGGTGAATTTCTGAGCAGTACCATGCTGCAGGGTTGACTCTATAGCCCTCTGATTTGAGCACGTTTATCAGCAGAGATCTTAGGTGTGGTGTCCTTGAGAAAGCCTAACCCCCCTGCCTTCCTCTAAGGGCAGAGCACTGGGGTGGGGCGGCTTCTTGGTATTTGCCCTGAGTGTATAAAGTCATACTTCGATCGAATCGAAGATTTGGCGAAGTTGAGTTTCTGTTTTAAATCTGCTTTCACTCTATTAGAAATTATGGTTAAATCTGGTGGGATCAAAGATACTAACATTCCCCCCAAACTTGGCTTTTCTTTCAGCTGTACAATTTGTACAATTTTTGTTTACAGTGTCAACATCCATCCGGGCTTCACATTTCAAGGTCATGTTTGATTCCTTTCCCTTTAGTCTCCATATCATTCTTAGTGAGTCTCTGCAGTATTTCTGATATCTGTTTCAAGTTTTCTGGTCCTGCTGTCACACTCCAGGGTAGGTCATTATTTCCTGGTAGCCAAACTAAGTCGTCCTTGACCAACACGTGTTTGAACTGTGCGGGTCCATTTTTTTTTCAATAAATATTATAAATGCATCTTCTCTTCCTAATAATATTTTCTTTTCTCTACCTTACTTAATTGTAAGAATACAGTACATAATACATAAACATACAAAATACGTGTTGTTTATGTTATTGGTAAGGCTTCTAGTAAACAGTAGGCTATTTGTAATTAAGTTTTGGAGTCAAGTTATACACAGATTTTCAACTGCATGGGAAGTTGGTGCCTCTGACCTCTCCATTGTTCAAGGGTCGACTGCATTTTAATGGTTTCCCAGCTCACAGTGTTTCTGCACCTGGCTTTACCTGCTGTTATCCATCCTGTGTACCACCGTCGGAGTGACTGTTCACCTATTAACTTTGCTTCTATGCATAAAGGTCCAGGTAAAATTCTACAGTCTCGATGAAGTTTTGAAGTACACACCAAGAAGTAGTCTCTCCAATCCCTCTCTTGTGGCCTTTAATTTCCAGTTACGTGTGGACATGTCATATCCCTGCCAATTGTTTATTGAGTATTCACAGTCTCTCCTTTGGCCACAGAAGCTTGACATTGTTGGGGACACCTACAAAGCTACATTCCCCAGCCGCTTTTATAGATAGAGCTGGCCTGTGATATCCAAAGTAAGTCATCAGAGGAAGTGTTCATTCATTTTCCCCGGAAGTAGATCCTGAGACCAGGTTCCAGCACAGCTGCTTTATTTATTTATTTTTTTGGGGGGTGGGGGTGGGTCTCAGGAAGCGCAGGTAGTGGAGAAGGGAAGTGAAACCACATGAGGCAGGCAGCCAGACAGAGATTGGTTACGAAAACAGTCACTTTGGTGACCAGAGTTTCATCCTGTTGGGAACTCTGAGATGCACCTCAGCTACTACTGACTGTTTCAAGTTGGGGCATCGCAAGGAAATATGGCTGGGTTTTCAATAGACTTAATTATTATTTTTTAAGCAGTTTTAGCTTGACAGTAAAGTTGAGCGAAAGGTAAAGAGATGTTCCATATGCTCCCTTCCCCACACATGCATAGCCTCCTCCATTACCCACATCCTGCACCAGAGAGGGCATTTGTTATAATGATGAGCCTGCATTGACATGTCCATAGTTCCTATTAGGGTTCACTCTTGGTGGTGTACATTCTATGGGTTTGAACATGTGTGTAATGTCATGTATCCACCATTATGGTATTTTACAGAGTATTTTCACTGCCCTGAAAATCCTCTATGCTCTGCCTGTTCGTCTTTGCAGACTCCTCAACCCCTGGCAACTACTGATCTTTTTATTCTCTGCATGATATCGCTTTTTCCACAATGTCATATAGTTGGAATTGTGCAGTATGTAGCCTTTTCGGATTGGATTTTTTTTTCACTTGGTAATATGTATGTAAGGTTCCTCTGTGTCATTTCAGGGCTCGATAGCTCATTTCATTTTAGCACTGAATACTATTCCATTGTCTAGATGTGTCATAGTTTATTTATTCTTTCACCTACCAGAAACATCTTGGTTGCTTCCAAGTTTGACAATTATGAAAAAATGACTGTAGCCATCTGTGTGTAGGTTTTTGTGTGGACCAAGTTGGATAAGTTTTCAGCTCCTTGGGTTAAATATGAAATAGTGCAATTGTGGGACTACGTGATAAGATTATGTTTAGTTTTGTAAGAAACTGCCAAACCGTCTTCCGAAGTGGCTGTACCATTCTGCATTCTCACCAGCAGTGAATGGGAGTTTCTGTCGCTCCACATCCTCACCAGCATTAGGTATTGTCAGTGTTTCGCATTTTGGCCATTTTGATAGGTGTGTAGTAGCATCTCATAGTTGTTTTATGCCTGGGTTTTTGAAAAAAAAAGTTTTAATTTTTACTTTGAGCATATATTACTTTTTGAAAATTTAGTTAGGTAATAAAATGAGGGACAAGCTAACGATTTAAAGTTAAGTGAAAAAGGTAGGATGTAAAATTGTTTACTATCATTACAAATACAAAACAAAAACTGATGCATAGCTTCATCATAGCTACAAAATGTAGGAAAAATCCAGAATGCTCACAGCAGTTGTTCACCTTCACAGTCCTAGCTCCTAGTACTCCAAGTGTACAAGAAATATTTGTTGTTCTTAAATAAGTATTGAGATTGGGGATGAATTCATCTATTTTCCAAATTCACTATAATGAGGTGCTATAAGCTTCATAATGAAAAAAAAAATGCAACTATATACAAGTAAGACTGGTTTTGCAACCCCAAACCAATAATACAGGGAAAGGGGCTTTAGTGTTGTTCATAGAAAGATGTCAAAGGTAGCACCTACTACTACGTAGGGCTTCTGGAGAGCTCCTGTAAGTGGGCACACCCTTTCTCCTTCGTCCTGTCTGGAACAATGACAGGGCATCGTGGCGGCCATCTTAGTCCACACGGCACGTTTGAGGATGAAACCACAGTCAAGGATAGTGGAGGAAAAACACACAGCACAGGACAGACAGCCCTGGGTCTCTAGTGACCATAGGGTCACAATACCAACTCTGGACTGCCTCCCCGAAAGCTTCTTTTTTATGTAAGGACAAAAAATAAAAACTTCTGTCTCCTTTACAGCACTCTCATTTGTGACACTGTCATTCGTAGCCAAACCTAATCTTCTCTTACATTTTTTTTTTTTTTACAAGAGCTGGAATCTTCTTGAGGTGAGGATTGTATCTGTGCATTTCTGTCTTGATCATAGCACTGCACACAGTACACATAAAATCAAATCCTCAGTCAATCTTTTTGGAATGAAGGAGATGAATTCATCAAACTTGGAGAACTGAGTGTATAACACTGCGGTGAATGCTTTGGGCATCCAAACAACATCGTCTCTGCTCTGAGGGAACTTATAACAACGTTGCGTGTATGTGTGCGCATATGTTGTCACTGTTTGCACCCACACCTGGTGGACAAAGGAGCGAAGGGGTCAGCCCTTCGTCTGTCTGAATAAAAAAACAAGATGCTCTTTTTCTTCTTGATCTCAGATCTCGGCATCCTCGGCTCTTCAAGCGTCTGCTGGAAAAGCTGGGTCTTGCCTCGTATGACCATGACGTCTGAGCTTTGAGAGCTGTTTCCTTTCCTCCTAAGCCTAAGAAAGATTATTCTAGTGATATCTGAATAGCTCGCGTTAGCTGCGTATGAGCACAGAGGAAGTGGTTTCCTAGCAACAGGAGCCTCTGAAAGCCTCTTAGCGCTCAGTGCTTCTCCCTGCTTTGTGTTTTCCCTGCTGCCTGCTGGCTGTCAGCAAATGGCCGGAGAGACTGCACCTGCTCTGAATTAGGCCCGTCAGTGAAACTCGGGCAGTTCAGTTTTACTCAGTTGAAGGGCCCTGTTCCTCTTTTGGTTAAGCTTCCTCGTGAGGTCTGGCGCCTATTTTGCTCCTGGTTAGACCATAATTACCTCAGATCATACTTCCCTTTTTTTGTTTTTCAAATTTTGACCAGAAATGGAACATACTGAGATACCAGAAGATAATTTTAATTGATTTTTTTTAAAAAAACAGTAGTTTTTGCACATTTTTTTCAAAGAGCTAAATCTCTTAAGAAAAAGTTTAATATAATACCATCCCCCACCCCCATCCCCCACCCCCCACCCCCTGCCTAGAGTTCATTCTCACCCCATTCTCACTTTGTTTTTCCACAAAACGTTCAAGTTTGACATAAAAGCCATGCAAATTCTTCAGTCCTTCTATTTGTTAGCATCTCAATACACAGTTGAATACACAAGATGGTTGGGAAACCATCTTACAACATTGTCTCAGCCTAGCAAAAATAGATTCTAGAGATGGTCATCCTTACAGGGTCACTCACTGGTCCTGTCCCTGTTCAGAACCAGTACCCCATGTTATAAATGTATACAGACCATAACACAAAGCTGTAGCATGGGTTCAGAACTGCTGACCGGAAATGCCTGGTTTCATCTTCAAATAGTCCGGATGAGAATAATAACCTTAAAGGGGACAGTTGTACTTTTTTACCTACCAATCAGCTGGTGGTGGTAAATATCTGAGCAAGGCTGCTGGTGGAGCATGACAGCATGCGGCTAATTCTAATAGTGCGGAATTCTCAGCCCCTAGAATTCTCGTCATCTATACCTTTTCAAATATTTTCGTTCACTCGTTCATCTAACCAACAAGTATTTGTGAGTGAGTGTCCTATGTGGAAGGCATCACATTGCATCTTATGGGAAAAACATGGATGACACTGTACCTTTAGGAAGGTCTCAACTTAAAAAAGGAGGTAAGATATGTCCCCATATGACTAGCAAGCAAGACCATAGCCTAAGCAAAGATAACGGTGCAAGTATACATGGTCTCTTTAACCATTTCCTTCTATGAGGGGCAGTGGTGGAGGGCAGGGTGACCCCGACTTTCTGAGTGATCCGCTAGAGCGAGTGTGAGGGCCGAGAGCTGAGGAGTTACATCTGTTCTGTAGATAAACAGAGGGCCTTCAAGACTATTCATCTAGCTCTTTCATTAATCTTACATTTATTAAAAACAGCAAAAGGAAACAGAAAGATCCCTGCGTCATAATATTTTGCTTGCATACAAATGGCTATTTTTAACCAATGTTAATAAGTGCTTGACATATGTCAGCCGAAGTGACATAAAACAGAAACCAGGAAGAGAACTTATCTGGGGTCTGGGAAAAAATGAAAAATAAATCCTAGCTCAGGGGAAATTTGAATTGCCACTGTTTATCTTATTTCCCCGCCCAGGCCTTATTTTCCACTAGAAAACGAGAAAGGAAGAAAAATGCGTCTCAGGAGCCAAACTCTCTGGGAACCAGGCTATCTCCTGGTTCCCCCACAAGCTCAGGAATCTATCTGGGGTGGTACGCACTGTCACGATCACGGTCACGGTTAACCTGAAGAAATGAGTTATAAGTCCTAAGGAGATGTGGAGAAGAAAGCACCAACCCAGATCAGACAAGCACGATGCGTTCTTTCTCAGGCTGGCTGAGACTACAGGGGGACAGCAATCTAAAAGCCCTTGTTAGTACATCCAGGCGACAAGCCTTTGGGGATCATTTCAGACTTACTGAAAGAGCCACTGCCTTCTGTGGAGTTGACACCTGTTAAAGATTGATGAAGTGGAGAATGTGAGACAGGCAATAAAGGAGGTTTTGTAGCCAAATAAGTGATTTCCACACTAGGGCAGAAAGGACAGTGAGGTCCCAGCCATAAAAAAAAAAAAAAAAATTCCCCAAGAATATGTCTTAAGTCATGAGCCTGGGGCTCGGATGCAACCAAGCAATTCCTAGGGCACAGGTAACTCCCTGCCACACTCAGGATTTGCAGTTTGGGACCTAATTCTCACAAGCATATCATGGCTGGTTATTATTTCAGGATGCTGCAAACAGATCTCCCATGATACTTGATAAGCACGTACCAGGCAACATTAGTGAGGTTCTCCAGAGGCCCAGTAGAAGATACATTAGCTAGATATAGATAGATTGCAAGGTATTTATTATAAAGAATTGGCTCATGTGATTGTGGAGGTGGGAGAAACCCAAGATCAGCCAGGTAAGATGGCAAGTTCAAGACCAGGAAGAGCTGATGTTTCAGTTTGAGTCCAAAGGCAGGAAATATTTTCTTTTTCTCAGGGGAGAGTCAACCTTTTTCTTCTAGTCAAGCCTTGAACTGATTAGATGCGGGCAACACACAATAGGTAGGGCAGTCTGCTTCACTCAGTCTGCTGATTTAAATGTGAATCTCAACCAAACACACCCTCCCAGAAACACCCAGAGTAACATTCGACCAAGTATCTGGACACCCTATGACCCCGTCAAGCTGACACATTGCACAGGCATATGCCTCCTATGCCCATTCAAACAAAGTAAGGAAATTAATATTTATTTATTGAGCACTTGCTAGACTCTATATGCCCATACTTATAAATAAGGACTAATTCATTGCCTGCTTGCACAGCTGGGCATGCAGATGATGGGATAGAGGATATGTAAAGAAAGACCTCTCCTGTCAGTCAAACATGAAGAAAGATTTCTGCATTTCGTAAACACAGTCATACCAATGTCCATATTTATGCAGCATTTCTTGTAATGCTTTCACAATCATTTTATCGAATCGGCCATTGAAATACCTTGACATAGGAGGGGACAAATAAAACTTTTGCTCTACACGTATAGAAACTGAGTCACAGAGAAAGTAAACGACTTGCTTAAAATCACATGGCAAATCTGAAGCAACACTAAGGTGAGACTGCCACATTTTCTGGCTTCCAGCGTTGAGGAAACATCAGCCATTGTTGTAAGGTTCATGCCTGATGGTGTGTGTGGTGCTGAGGGGCCTTAGCACAGGGGAAGGCAGCGTCAGCAGGAGATACGGGGAGTCCAAGACAGGCCGGATCCCGGCTCCAGCTCTGGTTTGTTCTTTGACTTTGGGAAATGTTTTTTTAGCTGTAAAATAGGGTAACAAGATCCATCTCATCAGTGCCGTGTGAAGGTCACACGGCATACTATGCAGAATGCACGATGCCGAGTACACAGCAGTGGACTAAATGGTGAATTAAGTGAGAAGAGTGCCCGGAAACTAGTAAACATCCAGCAGATGTTGGCCATCATCAGTACTCTTGTGTTAATGGCGCAGGTTCCCAAATACGTCGCCCTCTCCCCGCACAGCTCCGCCATGTCACAGCCGTGTCACCGCGATAACCGGGTGAAGCAGACGGAGGGAGACAGAATAGGAAGGCGCAGAGGGCGAGGGAGTAGCCTTCCTCCTCTCACTTGATCTCTCGTCCTCGTTACTGGCACCATTAGGTCATTTCCAAATAAGTGATATTTAAAAATATATACATAGTTTTGAAAACCTTACAATGGACAGCTGTTTTCTTATGTCTTTGCCCAAAGGGACTTTAAATTGCCCTCTGAAATTCCTTCCTGGCTGCCTGCAGTGGCTGCTGAGGTCCAGTTCCTGAGGTCCAGTCATCTGAAACTGGTGGCTTTACACCTATATGTTGAGCCAAGTCTAGTGCTCCATGCGGCCACTTGTATTTTTCCAAACCAATGTTGACTTGAGTTATTCAGAAGTCTCATGTGGCTCTCAAGCTCCCAAAATGTGTTTTATCTGTTTAACTATCAATATTGGCAGTTGTTATATACACATATATCGTATGCATAATATAATTGAGGCCATTACGAAGATTCAGCTTGGTTATGTATCTACCTAGGAAGAAACTACAGAGTGTGTAGGACTTTGTTGGTGATTAATTATATAATTGAAGCAAACACATTTGGTGAAAGCACATTTCCCCCTTCTGCTGAAGCTTCTGGTAAGGAAAGCAAAGTAGTCTCTTCATTTGTGAGACAAAAGAACATTCATCTAGTAGGATATAATAGAGCCGGCTTAAACCCTTTGAATCTAAGCCCACTTGGAAATGGACACAAGTTATGCAGGGTGAAATCAGTGCAATCGGATTGTAACTCCTTTATACCAAGTTTTCTATTTTAAAAAAAGAATTGGGGAAAATGTCAGAATTGGGCGTTTCCTTTGGAGGGAAAGGACACGCCAGTAAACTTTGAAGTATTTTGTGTCCTCTGGCCTGGGTATCACTAACTAGATGTGTGGCCATGGGCAGTCTGAGGACGTATCTCATCTGAGCATCAATCTCCCTGTCCTTACATGAAGCGATTGGAATGCATTATCTCTAAGGCCCTTCCAGCTCTAAGATTCCATAATGCTAGCTAGCATTCATGCGAGATGCCATCTCAGGAAATCCGGCAAACAAAAAGAAAATGTGCCGGTTTCATTTTACTTGGAGGAAAGCACCCCTTTATCACCTCATATCTGCCTCCCAGCGAGGTCCTATCAGGCTCCCGGGAAAGCTCTGCTTTAGTGCCCAGAAACAGCCGAGAGAACTAAAGCAGGTGGGTCTCTCCCTTGAGAGATGTGGATCCAGAGAGCGTTCACCTAGGATGTGCCCAAGTGAGCAGGGAAGGCAAAAGGAAAGGACAGTTTCCCTCCTATGATTCTGGAGAAACCCTGCCTTCGTGCACACATCCGTTTAGCCAGCACTTGTGGAGAGGCAGCATAGTATGTGGTTAGGGGTTCAGCATCCAGAGTCAGATGCCTGAGGCTCCAATCCAGGTCCCACCACTTCCGTGCTTTGTGGCCGAGAGCAAGCTACCTGGTTCCTCAGCTTCCTTATCCGTAGTCCCCATCTCAAAGACTTGTCGCGAGGGATAAGTGAGTTAATACATGTAAAGGTATTGGTAACAGTGCCTGGCACATAGAAGTCATTCGGGGAGTGCCGTGTGTCACTTGTCCAGCCCTGTGTTAGATGCAGATGGGAACTCAGAGCTGTCACTCTGGGCAAGAGAGCAGTAGTCATAATAACTGCTTTCTTATTATCTTTGCAAACAGTTCTTTGGGGAACAAAATTACCTCAGGTCCAGTCCAAAGTTTATTTTGCCCTGTTTTAACTTTCCAAAGATTTGAGCGTCATCCACAGAGAGGTCATATTTAAACTTTGGAAGTAGTTAAATGTTCTATAGGAACAATATAAAAGAGCATGAAGCTTCCAGTTTGACTGGAAATTAACAAGTCCTTTCGTTTCTAACCATACAGAGGACTTTCTAACCTGAGAGCCATCCGATTTGAAGACAACCTAAATATGCTACATAAAAATAATAAAAGTTTTTTTTTTTTTTTTGGAAAATGCACAGAAAATTGTTAAAGAAAAAATGGAAATTTTTAGCGGCCAAAAACCAAAGAGGCACCTGAAAACTCACTGGTCGTCATATGAATTGATGCCGGGCAGGCCGTCTTGAAACTCTCGGGGCTGGGGTTTGATGCGTGTATGAGTAGGGGGATGTGTTAGTTATCTTTTGCTGTATAAGCAGTGACACAAATTTGACTAGAAACAACAGAGATTTTTTTTTTATCTCACGGTTTCCGTGGAACTAAGTGTCTTCTCCAGTGGCCATGATCAGCTGGGCTGAGGTCTCCATCGGGAACGGAGCTACACTCGTTGGCAGAATTATATTCTCTGTGGTCGTAGGACTGAGAGCTTCGGTCTTCTCCTGGCCGGTGGCCAGAGGCTGTCCTCAGTGCCATGCGGGCTTCTTAACACATGCAACCCTGTCAGGGCAGCTTGCTGCTGCAAAGGAAGGGGGTGGCTCCAGGGGGGTGGCACTAGGGCCTTATGTAAAATAATCAGGTACTCACATGCACACCAGCACCCGTGCCGTAGTCTGGTTAGGAGCAGGCGCAGGCCCTGCCCACACTCGGGGAGGGGATGTCACACAGTGGGGGTGACCATGGGAGACAGGTCATACGGGAGCATCCCAAAGATCTGACCATGCCTGGCCCTCTGAGAGGCACGGCGTTGGGAATGAGTCCCCTTCATTAAGCCAGGACCTTGGGGAGCTACAGCCTCCTTTAAAGGGAAGTACCATGGAAACCGGTCTGTCTTGGCAAGGACCATGGTGGGGAGAATACTCTCTGCCGACAGTTCATGATCACAGGCCGTATGATGCATGGGTGTGAGATTCAAGCTCGCTTCAGAGTCCTGTGACTCTCCAAGTTGAAAAATGACCATTTAAAACATCCTGGATCAGTACATTCTCAGATACCTGGCAAAAACAAATGGAAAAGTCCTTTGGAAGCATGTGTCCACATCCTTTGGAAGGATATCCACAGTCAAAGCGTCACTGATGATAAAGTTCACAGCTCCAGACATGAAACTTGCAAGGAGCTAATTCATTACGAGTTAGAGGTAGCAAGCAGTCTCAAGCAGCAGGCTTTGGTCTCCAGAATTTACAGAGAACGGTATGTGTTACGGGCTGAATTGTGCCCCCCTCAAAATTCATATGTTGAAGCCCTAACCCCCAGTACCTCAAAATGTGACACATTTGGAGGTCGGGCCTATGAAGAGGTGACTAAGTTAAAATGCGGCCTTTGGGGTAGGCAACAATGCAATCTGACAGAGTCCTGGTAAGAAGACGAGATTGTAACCATGTGACCCACGGAGGGAAGACCATGTGAGACACAGGGAGAAGGCGGCCGTCCGCAAGCCAGGGAGAGGCCTCGGGGGAAACCAACCCTGTCAGCACCTTGAGCTTGGATGTCTGGCCTCCAGAATGACGAGAAAATAAATTTCTGTTGTTTAAGCTGCCCAGTCTGTGAGATTTTATGATGGCATTCATAGCAATCTACTATCATATGGGAAAGGCTAAAAAATAAGAATGTTAAAAGTTACTAAGAAGAAAAAAAAAAAAGAATAAAAATATAAGAATTAGACACAATATCTTAAAGGTATAATTCAACTGTAGGAAAAGCAAACCCAGTCCACTTGACAGCACTCAGGCTCCCGGCTCCCTCATCCCTGGGCACGTGAGCTGTGACTCCGTCTTTACAACGCACTTTGCCTCTTCCCTAAGGTTTTTTAATGCCCCACAAAGTGGCATGAAGACCGACCAGAAACGTTTTAAATTGCTTGTGGGAAGTATAAGAAATATGAGGTTGATCCTGCAAATCAAATGTCTATTGAATCAATCAATACCTTCTCTCATTGCCTTGCAAAAAATAATAATAATAAAAAACTTGTCAGGTTTTCAATTGAAAAATCATACTTCTCAGATTCGGAAGTTTGCAAGGGATTTGTCTGCATTTTTATCCATCTATTCATTTGCTCAACAAATATTTGTTATGCCCCTATTATTATGTTATTTAACTTAGTTCGTTTAATGAAAAGTAAGTTAGTATTTTGTGGATTAGGGACTAGCTGGTCTGTTCACACTTTCATTCATCAATAAGTTAATTTATTTCATGAATTTAATTTAGTTAATTTGTGAAGGAATTGACAACATAATTTCAATCATCAATGAATTCCTCATATTTATTCCAAGGCACGGCAAGATACTGAAGTGCCTTTTGAACTTTCAGATTAAGATTTGCTCTAGATAGTTTTAGCGTCAATTATAGCTTCTTGCATTATTATTTGAAAACCAAGAGTCTAAGTGTAGTATACGTCCAGATTCTCTCAAAGTATTGTGTGAAGATTCTTTGTTATTCATTACGATGAAAGACCTATATAAATTACTCATGATCTCTTGAAGGGGGTCTTCATTCAGTGAGGTGCTCTCGACTAGCTGTGTGATTTTAAATATGCTATTTATGCCTAAATGGGCCTCCAGCTAATCTATGAACCCCTCTCCTCTCTGACACTTCTTGTCCTGCACCCCTTCTGCTCTGTGCTCTGCTGGTCAGCCATTCAGTTCCTCTGCCACATCCTGCATTTCTCTGTCCCTATCTCACGCCCTACCTAACTTCTCTTTCCCCGCCCTTCCCTAAGGAACATTGCCTTCTGAATTTCCTTTACGTGATACGTTTTAAATGTGGATTTCTGAGTCCTCTCGGAGGAGATTCTGATCCAGGAATCTGCTCTTTTCTTTCTAGACTTACGACATGGGCAGTCCTACAGGGGCCTGAGTTTACAAGGGCCGGGCCCTGGGCTTAATGCTTTGTTGTGGCCATTTTGGGTGCTTAATCAATTTTTCTAACAAGGGGCCACAGATTTTTATTTGACACTGGATCCCACAGGCTCTATGGCCAGCCCTGCATTAGAGAGGGTGCTTAGCGAGTCAGGAGTTGTGCAATTCACAAGGAAAAAGGACCTATCAGGGCTGCTAATGACATCACCAAAATAGGGGCCCAGGAGGTTGGGGGCAGGGTGGGGTGGTTGGGATCACCTTTCAGCGGTGCTGTTTCCCCCTGGGAATTTCCTTAAATTAGGTTGAAGGGCACAGTGGTAGTCTTCTCGTAAATCAATAATCAGGGATGTATTCAAATGTTGCTAATTAATGCTAACCTACTCACGAGGAATCTCAACCAAATTCTAGAAAAAGAATCTATCCACCTCTAAAAATGGATGGATTCTAAAAGTTGTGCGTGGAATTTTCACACCGGCTCATCCACAGAGGTAACCTGACACAAAAGACAGACAAGTCGATCCCAGGAAAGCCACGAGCAAAAACTCGTCCCGTAGCAATAGAAAGTGGCGTTGAGGTACTTTCTGTGGACGTGGGCTGGACGTCGGCAGTAGTTCAGGAAAGACGACCTGGGTGGAGAACCTGGGAGAGGGGACCTGCCAAAGAGGTGCCAGGATGGTGTCCAGGCAGAGCCTGGGGACGAACGTCAAGAGATTCGTATGTGAGAAGAAAACAAAGGAACACAGGCGAGATAATTGCAAACCGCCCCCGGAAAAGAATTGTCTCTGTCGATTTAAATAGAAAGGCCCTCGTTTCCATCTAGACAGTAGAAACAGGCAGAGTTGAGGCTGCCAAGTCATACCTTTCTGTTTGCTTTGCGTTCGTTCCTTTGTTGGCTCTCGATACCTGTAAAATAGTAATAAGAGGCCACTAGGTAAACCATTTCAGACAGCCTAGATTCCATTATAAGTCATGGAATTCCAGACAATTGCACTCGAAGGCTCTTTGTTGAAGCTCTTTTAATACACAGAACTGACTGCTCTTGAAGAGAGTTCATTTCAAAACATGATTTTGAAAATGAGAGCCGAGTAAAATACAAATGTAAAATTGAGCTCTGCCCGAGTGTATTGTTCTGTCTCTTATGTGCTGGGTTTCTTTGGGAGCAGTGGGCATTTATTTGCAGGCAGTTATATATTTAGCTAATGATTTCTATGGTCAATCATGCAATCCAGATATATTTCTGCAAGTGTGTTTCCATTGTGTCTTTAAACCTGAGGGAGACGTGATGGCGTGTTGAACTCAACAACCAAGTTTTGCATTGCGTATGGGGCAGAAAGTGCATATTTTAATACAAATTGATGAAGTGAGCAAAAGAAGTACATTTTACATGTATTTTTGGAAGTCTTAATTATTGCGCTGATCTTGAGGTATAGAGAACAGGATATTCTGCAGCCAAGGAAACCCCCATCCATACACAACATCCTGTGGAAGGAGATAAAACTCCATCAAAGAGATTTACATGGTACATATCGCTCATTTATTGTGTAACCTCAGGAATACACACACACACACACACACACACACACACACACACTGTATATATATATATATAGATATATACACATATATATATTCATGTAGCTTATATTGAAAGGTTGTTTGTACTTCTTGACTTGCATTTTTTAATATTAATTCTTTAAAAAGTAAATTTATGTTTTAAGAGGGCTAAGATTTGCTTTTTTAAATTCCAAGCTTGCATACTGGTAGTTTATTTAAGTTTTAGACAAAAACTCATTGCCATCAGCGGCCGGGCAGGTAACAGAAACTATGAAGCATTTATTTTTGCATAAATAGTAAGTGGTGGAGACTGGCTTAGTGGAAGTCCTACCCAAGGCATTTAGTCTGTTTTGTATTTTTTTAAAGCAAATTTAAAAGTCATGATTTTCCCCTTAATTTGTAAATCTTAGTTTTCTATATATAATGCCAAAACATTTCTAAAAATCACTTTAAAAGCTCTTCAATTAATCTTTGGTTGGTCCCAATTAAATCCTAGACTCCTTGAAACATTTTAAATACATTTACATTGATGCAGTTTAGATATTTAGCTTTATTTCTAAGTCCTTCAGTTGCCTCTCTAACATCAAAATCTTCCCACACCTTACTTAATATAAATATAGTATATGATATGACAATGTATAAGTTATACATATTGACATAGGTAATATTAAATTTTTAAATACTATTTACAAACTGGGTTTTACTTTGTCAACTTAAAAATCATGAATCAACATCAATGATTCATGCCAATTATTAATTTAGACAATACAAACATGTCAAATACAGGGCACACACAATTTAACATGAAAATATGATTATTACGGATTGCATTTACTTAATCATCTTTAGACTTAGTTTTCATCTGACCTGGAGTTAAAATAAACATCCCTACCGCAGAATCAATGACAGTATCCCATGTTTATTTCCTTTTTCTTTCCACGTATTTTTTCTGGGCATTTTGGGGAGTTCTCTTCTGAGGAAGGGACTCTCCATCCGAGTGCAGGGGACCTTTCTCAAAGGCCGAGCTGCACGTACGTGAAGAGACGGGGTGTGACATGGAGAGCCACAGGCAGCCAGCATAATTTTTTTCTCCACTTTATAGTGCCTTATTAAGCCTCTAAAAAAATTGGGGTGAAGTTTATGGAACATAAAATTAAGCATTTTAAAATAAAAAAAAATACAGTGGCATTTAGCACATTGGCAGTGTTGGATAGCCACCCCCTTTATTGAGTTCTAAAATATTTCCATTACCCCAAAACAAAGTCCTGTGCAAACCAAGTAGTTACTCCCCATGGCTCACTACCCAGGCCCAGGTAACCACCAATCTGCCTTTCTGCTTCTATGGAATTACTTCTTCCGGACATTTTACATAAATGAAGTCATGTGTGACCTTTGTGTGTGGCTTCTTTCTCCTCGAATGTTTTTGAGGTTCATCTGTTGTGGCATGCATCCGTACTTGATTCTTTTTATGGCTGAATAATATTCCACGGTGTGCATATACCAGAATTTGTGTAGCAGTTCATTCATTGGTGGATATTCGTGTTGTTTCTACCTTTCGACTATTGTAAATAACGCTGCTGTGAACATGCTTACACGTGAATCTGCGTGAATTCTTGTTTTCAATCATTTTGGGCGTATCCCAGTGGGTGCACTTGCTGGTCATATAGTAATGCTACATTTAGCTTTTTGAGGAACTGAAAAACTGTTTTCCACTGCAGCTGAACGATTTTGCATTTCTACCCGCGATGCCTGAGGGTTCCAATTTCTGGACATCCTCACCAATACTTGTTATTTTCCACTTAAAAAAGTATAGCCCTTTTAGTGTGTGTGAGGTGGTATCTCCCAGTGGTTCTGATTTGCATCTCCTTAATGACTAATAACGCTTGAGATTTTTCTTATTGATGGCTTATGCCAACGGGGGACTCCAAGTCGGTGTTCTGCAGCCTGGGTCATACTCATTTTTTTTTCTAATTACTCTCAGCTGCGTCCTCTGATTAGGGCAAACGATACCACGTGACCTTCCTCCAAACCCGGGTTCCATTCCCTGTCCGTGCTTCACAATCTCACTGGATTCGACCCGTCTGTGTCATGCTTGCCTTCGCTCTGAATTCTTTTGACATTCTGTCTGGCAGAGCTGCTGCTTTAAACAGAGATCTGGATGACGGCCTTAAGATTCGGCGTGTCTGTCCTGTCTGTTTGGTGGCATGGTCACTTTCTAGTCATTCTAACTATAATATTCTACGTGTAATAGTAAACATATTGGGAGATAGGAAATTTCAGACTGCGATAGAAGCATGTTTTAGTAGAATCAGATTGCAATACTTTAAGAATTAATAACCATTTATTTAGGAAATTTTCCTTTTTAATCATATGACCACAATTTAGATGACACTGTTTAAGCAATGGCAATTTACCTAAGTAGACGGGGTGGTAACTGGTGCCGAGAGGAAGCAGGCCCACGGGCGCCTCCCTTATAAATAGCCTGTCAGGCCATGATCATATCTAATTAGGAGCGTCCCATGAGCAGAGAGATGTGGATCAGAACAGAGAACATAGCCAGTTGGTGCAGAAGAAAATCCAGTTAATAAGTAAGGGTTTATAGTGTGATGGCCCAGAGCTGGAGTGAGGGACAAATGGCTCATATGGGAGTAGCTCAGAAATGAATGCAGGGACCAACGATCATGTCCTCAGTGGTACTTTTTGGGTATGGCCCGAAGAGCTTTGCTGAGGTACACGGAGACTTACAAGATATCTAACGCTACAAAACCATCCGTCTCAAATGCTACAGTCTATTTCCATGGAAGTCAGGTCCTATGTGATAACTATGACCCCAAATGAAAACCTGAAACCCAGAAGTCTTGGTAGCGAAAATGCTCTTTAACATTTAAAACCCAGGATCTCCAGCTCTTGGACAATTGTATGGTACAATGGAAAATTCTAGATTTCCCAAATATGAACAGCGTTGTTATTATTGCTTCTCTAATGAATCGTATACTGGAGACAGAGGCGAGGGGAAGGGAATCTCAGTTAATGCCTGCTACACGACGAGGCTTGTGCAAAGCCACGGCCAGCAGTGACCGACCCTTAGAAAACTAATTAAAATCATCACCGTCACAGGAGATGGCTTTTCTCTTCTGCTTTGGCAGCTTCAAAACAACCACTGTCTTAACAGAGTCTCAAATGTACTTTGGGGGGACCCAGTGTCCCCAGCCTCCCCTCGGCCCTAATGAGGGAGGAGGATGTGCTTGGCTTTGATGTACAGCTGTAGGTTCCCTAATGAGCGAGGCAAGAGATCAGATTCCATTAGGACGTCTCCTTTTAAGCCTAGATTATTCAGCAGCCCTGTTGAAATTAGCTGTTCATTTATCCACGAGCAGCTGCATGCAGGGCGGGATGGTTTTTGCTTGTAGTATCAAACTGAATGGATCTGGGGTAAAGCACTCCTGAATATTTATTTAACTCAATTATTCCTCTGTGCCGATTTTTTCTTATTCTAAGCCATAGCCCTGGATTCTGAAACTACTCGAATTTCACCCTAAAAATGACCAAGAAATGTGATCTGGATTGTCAATGGCAGCTCAGTTCCAACGCGAGGCAAATCCTTTCTGTCCCTTACGCCTGTTTCTCTTCCACCAACGTTAATGACTGTTTTGGCACATCATGTCACAGCTGCAAAGCAGGGCTGCTCCCTCCTGTTTGCCTGTTCTTATGAGTTTCCCGCGGGGCTGCCAGCACAGTCAGCATTCACGGCCGTCAGGCCCCCCGGCAGGGGCAGTTACAGAGTCCCTCATTCAGAGCAGGGGCCGTGCTCTGCTCACTGTCCTTAGGAGGTATGTGGGTGGGGACGAGGCTGTGTCAGAGGGTCAAAGAGGAAGGAATGAGGGATGACCCTGAGACAGACGTGTCAAGTTGGAAAATTGGCAGGGATGGAAGGCTTCCTCTCTCCTTCTCTCTCCCGCCCCCCCGGCTGACACACACACACACACACACACACACACACACACACACACACATGTTGTGACATTCTTATCAGTGGAATTATTGTCACGCAGGACCGTCGATAGGCCACCAGGAGTACAAGTGTTTCTTCTTACCGATCAAGGTGAATAAACTGCATTATGTATGCACTTTTGGGTTCTAAGATCTCCGTGTTATTGATTTAACAGTCCCACTGCCTACATTCCCCCCACATTCGTCAGCTGCTTCAGTTATCTTACCACATTTGTCCTTCGTGGTGGCCAAGTATGGAAAGCTACTCAGGGACCGCCAGGCTCCTTGGGAACTGACCCCAAAGTCCTTTCTCCTTCGAGATAATTCGGGCCAAACAAAACCATGGCCCCATGGGAGCTGGCTCTGCCGTTTCTCCTGCAGCCTTTTCCACCAGCGTTGGAATAGCTTCAACCCTGCTAGCCTCCTGATGGGTACCGGGGCTGTATTTATTGTTTGCACAGTCAGCAGGTTGTTCGTGTTGTTAACGAGCATCATTCAGAGCTTCCACGGTTTTTTTTTTTAAATGAGCTTCCATGTGTTTTCTGAATTGGGTACCAACCTTACCTGCTTCTACATTGTTTTCTATTTGCTGGGAACCGTTTGGGGCCGTGCACCACGGAAGTTCACGACTCAGACAACTGATGGTTTACAATGCGCCATTATTCAGAAGAATGCCTTGTAACTGACGTTGGCAAGTTCACTCAAATGTGGTGCCTTCAGCAATGTTTAGAGTTCATGTGGAGAGAGATGAGTTTGACATCTTGGTTAACCAATAGGAAAATGAAGGAAAATGGACTGTTTTGTTTGCCTCTAATATGCAAAGCCCAGCTGCGAGATATTTAGTGTGAAGTCTGAACTGATCATCACGCTCCATACATATCTTTGTTCTGAGTTTGTGCCCATCTCCTTAGCCCTGTGCTGTTCACTCTCCTTCAAATATCTGTGCCTTTTCTCTCCTAGATGTCCTTTTAGCAAATCTGTACTTAGCCACCTGGATTAACTGTCGCTCTCAATCCCACTGTGAGATGTACACGGTGAGTCCCAGACACGCTGGACTCTCGCAGCCGAAAGGCTGCTCTCTATACACTTCTGCTTCTACTGATTTTATTTTTTTTTCCTTGATTACTGAAAATAAAACGTGTTTGCTTCAAACGCATTCATTCCAGTTCGTATCGTGATACTGTGACGTAATTCAACATTCAATAGGTTCACAAAGTATGAGTGTCACTGTGAAAATCAAGTTCAATGCTCAGAAAGAAATGAAGACGGGCTGCATGAGACAAACGCTGTCAAATGAGGTGTGGGCCAGAGGGTCATCTAAGACACGTACTAAATATCAACAGAGATCCTCTACTCAGGGTGCTTTACAGTTCCCTCCACACTCTGGCTCCCATTTAAAGAAACAAACTGGAAATGGTGTGCTTACTGCACTGTGGGTGTGATCTGTACAGGAAAGAAGACAAAGGAACTCCAAGTAGAAGGCTTATGCTTAAAAGGAAACTTTGACCCTAACATCAGCTAAACTGGTGAACAAATGCCCAATATATGTTTAGGTAAAGTTAAGTGTTGAAGGCATCTATTATTTTAATATAACTCACCTCTCTAACTGCCCATCTGCCTGAACCAACAGCTAATCAGAAGCTTTCTGGTGCACAGACCCTTTATTATATAATACTTCAGTGCAGCCTCCTCCAGGAAGCTCTCTCTGACTTTCTTCCCCAGTCTGTGTTAAGAATTCCTCATCCTGGCTCCCAGCTGTTTGTCCATCTTATGACGTCATAACTGTTTGCTTGGCCGTCTGTCTCCTCCACGGGGCTGTGAGTTTGCGTAGTTTACTCTCCATATTCTTAGGTCCTAAAACGTTGACTGGCCCCAGTGTGGGTGCACCAGTGCTCGTTGAATGAATTTCTAAAGACAGACTTCATTGAAGTGTTGATGGAATGACCAAGATAAAAACAACAAAACAAAAAATGTGTATTACTTTATGAAAAGATGTGGAAATCCTCTGTTGGTGTACGGGGGTCTTTCCTCTGGTGTTTGAGATGTGTTACATAGTGACCTTAAGGAGAAACTAGCTGGGGATCACAGAGCAACCCGAATATATATATATTATTGTTCGTGTGCATCATCTCCTAACGGCAAGATATTTTTTGTAGGCCTTTTCCACCCTGAGGAATTTTCCCTCTGCTTTCTTTTAACTCCCCACGTTCTGCTACGTTCTGTTTGCAGCAGCTACTGAGCAAGCTGGAGAACAGGGCTGGTGCCACCCCACGCTGGCTGGGACGGCCTCAAAGAATCCAAATCCTTATGTTTCAGAGCTTGTTTATTCTTCCTCTCCTCCCCAACCTCAAATCCACATATGCTGCCAGTCTGAGAATCTAGGGGGGTTCTCAAGGCCACGTATCCTGTTTCCTTTAATAGACTTCCAGCCTAACTAAGCTAAGCATTCACTTCCTTTTTGCCCTTTGCATTCTTTAATTCCTTGGTCTGAACTCTTTAATCAAATGTCTTGCTTTAATTTCCCCTCGTCCTGTGGCATTTGGCTTATGTCTAGCCACAAAGGGTCCCGTTTTTGTATACGTTTTAAAAAGTGGCCCACGAGAAGAGTTCACCCCAAGCGAACATTATAGTTGGAACACTTAAGAGCTTAGAACCAAATAGTCCGCAGAAGGGGTCAGTCACAGAACACAAAGTCACAGATTAATAGAAAGCTTTAAAAAGGAATCAATTAATGTAAGCAGCAGTTTAACGGGAGCTTTGTGAGCATATGCATATATGGAACTCAGCCTCCTCCTTCTCCTTTGCTGTGGGCGGGCCTCTTTTCCTGGAGGGCCCTGACAGGAATGCCACAGTTTCAAAAGAGAACCTAAGAAATAAAACTCTCTTTTTTGCAGATGACACGATTAGCTACATTAAAGATGGGGTTCTCAAAATCCTACCAGAATTAACATGAGAGTTCATAAAATTCATAGGCTAGAAGGTCAATATATGAAAATCAATGATATTTTTTATATACTCACAATAAAATAATTGGAAATCAAAATTAAAAAAATATATGTATAATAGCATCAACACCATGAAATGTGTAGGGGGAACTTTAACAAAGTATTTGCAAGGTTTGTATGTCAAAAAATACAGAACTTTTTTTTTAATTTAAAAGTTTTATTTTGTTTCATTATTTTTTAAAACTGTTATTATGGTGACATTGGTTAACAAAATCCAGTAAGTTTCAGGTGTACAATTCAACAGTAAGGCATATATATATACATTGCATTGTGTGCTCACCGCCCATAGCTAGCTTTCTTCCTGTCACCCCATATTTGACCCTTCCTGCTCCATCTACCTCCCCGCTCCCCTCTCTCCCTTCCCCTCTGGCAACCACTACTCTCTTGTCCATGTCCATGAGTCTCTGCTTGTTTGTCCTATTTACTTGTTGCTTTTAGGTTTATATCCTAAAAGCATGATCGTATGCTTTTCAACTTTTTCTGTCTGGCTTGTTTCACTTAGCATGACTATCTTGAGGTCCATCCATGTTGTTGCAAATGGCAGTATTTCAACTCGTCTTATGGCTGAGTAATATTCCATTGTATATATGTATGTACCACAGCTTCTTTATCCAGTCATCTATATATTGTAGGATATTTCAGTTGTTTTCATGTCTTGGCCACTCTGAATAATGCTGCTGTGAACATCAGCATGCAAATATCTTTTTGGATATGAATTTTCAAGCCTTTGGGGTAAATATCCAGCAGAGGGATTGCTGGATCATATGGTAGATCAATTCTTAGTTTTTTGAGGAACCTCCATATTGTTTTTCATAGTGGCTGCACCTATTTTCAGTCCCACCAGCAGTGTATGAGGGTTCCTTTGTCTTCACATCCTCTCCAACATTTGTTATTTATTACTTGTCCTATTTATAACGGCTATTCTAACAGGTGTGAAATGGTATCTCATTGTGGTTTTTATTTGCATTTCCCTAATAGCTAGCGATGTCAAGTATCTTTTCATATGTTTGTGGGCCATTTGTATGTCTTGGGAGAAGTGTCTGTTTAGGTCCTCTGCCCATTTTTTAATTGGATTGTTTAGGCTCTTTTGTTGTTATTGAGCTGTATGAGTCCTTTGTATATTTTGGATATTAGGCCCTTGTTGGAGGCATTGTTTGCAAATATATTTTCCCATTCAGATGGTTATCTCTTTACCTTGTTGATGATTTCTTTTGCTATACAGAAACTTTTTAGTTTGATGTAGTCCCATTCATTTATTTTAGCTTTTACTTCTCTTGCCTTTGAGGTCAAATTCATAAAATCCTCTTTAAGTCCAAGGTCCACAAGTTCAGTTTCTATATTTTCTTATATGCTATTTATTGTTTCAAGTCTTGTATGTAAGTCCTTAATTAATTTTGAGTTAATTGTGGTGTATGGTGATAGACAACTGTCCAGTTTCATTCTTTTGCTGGTGCAAAAATGACAGAACTTTGATGAGAGAAATCTAAAAAAAAAAAGAATAAATGAAAAGATGTAGAATACTAATGGATTAGAAGACTAAGTATTAAGATGTCAGTTCTCCCCAAATTGATCTATAGATTTAATATAATCTCAAATAAAATCCCAGCAGGTTTTTTTGGGGAAAAAAATTGACATGTTGATTCTAAAATGTATGTGGAAAAGCCAAGAACCTGGCATAAGCACAACAATTTTGAAGAACAAAGTTGAATGAGTCACAGTGCCTGATTTTAAGACTTAACAGTAGTCTTCCACTAAAGTTTCACTTTCTATAGTGTCAGTTACCTGTGGTCAACTGCAGTCTGAAGATATTATATGGAAAAGTCCAGAAATAAATTCATAAGCTTTGACTTGCAAGCTGTTCTGAGTAACCCGCTGAACTCTCGTGCTGTCATTTCCCCTCCTGTTTGAGACACAAATCACCCCTGTGTCCAGCACGTCCGTGCTGCCGATGCTCCCTGCTTGTCAGTCACCTAGTAGCCATCTTGGTTCAGATGGACTATTGTGTAATCACAGCTCTTGTGTTCAAGCCACCCTTATTTTGCCTAATGATGGCCCCAAAGCACAGGACAGTGAGGCTGGCAATTGGGATATGACGAAAGGAAGCCGTAAAGTGCTTCCTTTAAGTGAAAAGTTATTGCAGTTTAAGAAAACACACGGTATATATAGGGTTTGGTACTATTCTTGGGTTCAGGCCCCTGGGCGTCTTGGAACCCATCCCCCCCACAGACAAGGGGGAACTCCTGTACTACTGGCAAGACAAATAATACAGTGTGGTATTGATGAAAGGATAAATAGATACGTGAAAATTAATAGAACATTCAGAAATAGACCCACATTTATTGCCAGCAATTTTTGGCATTCCTTGGCTTATAGAGGCATCACTCCAATCTCTGCGTCCACTGTCACATGGCCATATTCTTGTATTCTCTGTTTCTGGGGCTCTTCCCCTCGTCTTTTAATGATACATGTTATACTAGATTAAGGGCCCGGCCTACTCTAGTATGACCTTAACTAATTACATCTCCAATGACTTTATTTCCTAATAAGGTCACATTTTGAGGTACTGGAGAGTTAAGACTCCAACATATCTTTTTTGGGAACACAATTGAACTTATAACATCATAAAACACAACAATCCCACTCCTAGGTATTTACTCAGGAGACATGAATACATATGTCTTCATGAAGACCTGTGTGAGATGTTTACAGCAACTTTATTCATGGTCCCCCTCAACTGGAAACAATCCAAACCTTCATCAACCATAAATGAATAAATGATGGCGTATCCATACAATGGAATACCACTCGGCAGTAAAAGGACCAAGTATTAATATATCTAAAAGCTCGTGTGAATCTCAAAGCGTCATCTTAAGTGAAAGGAGCCGTACAGAAAAGACTAAACTGTATAACACCATTTAGTCAACATTCTGGAAAAGGCAAAACGATGGGGCAAGAATCAGGGAGCCATCGAGACTACAGGAGGAAAAAGAGAACCGATCACAAAGGGGCAGGAGGCACCTGTCTCAGGTGATGAAAATATTCCCTATCATAATCGTGGTGATTATACAACCATACACATTTATCAAAATTCCTGGAACAGTTCATTACAAAGAGTAAATTTTATCATGTAAATTATACTTCAAGAAAACTGACTTTCACAAACATTCAAAAGTACTTAACAAAATAGGACCCCGGGATCTTTGAGTTCCCTGTAGGCAATCTGTACCGTGGACTTTTGAACAATGAGGGGTGAGGGGCTCCGACCCCTGAGTTGTCAATCTTTGTATAATTTTTAATTCCCCAATAACCTCGTTGTCCCTTGGTATCCACAGGGGATTCGTTCCAGCACCCCAAAATCCTTTGATGCTCAAGTCCCCTATATAAAATGGCATAGATCAGTACCCTCCCCATCCAAGGGCTCCCAGTCATGGATTAAAAACAGTACAGCTGTTCATTGAAACAAATCTACCTGTGACGTTCAAACCCGTTTTTGTTCAAGGGTTAGCTATATATGAACTATATAGTTAATGCAAAGTTTCTAACAAAGATCCTCAGACATGGCGAGGTTAACTGAAATTAGAGAATGTCAGCATGGCCTCCCCTGGCTGGAAGTCAGGAGAGGAATTCTCTAGAGTCAGGGTCTGTACTTTGGGGGGAGTGTCCCTCTGATAATTATAGGGAGCAGCCCTTAAGACAGTCTGAGACTTAGAAAGCCAAACTGACAAGCAGCCATGAGGCCCGCCCTCACGCCTCTGGCTCTTTCTTTGGCGTCTACCAGGATGTCTGTCCCTTATTTCTCACGTCTGTCCTCCCGACAGCCCCCCGCCACCCCCAGCTGGGGCTGCATTCTGCCTTTTGGGCCACACAACTCGTTCTTGGTTTTCACCTATCTTGGCTTTAGGCTTCTTTTCTACATCTGTTTAAATGCCAATATAGGCAGCTACTTCCATGTTTCCTCAATTCAAAAAAAGCCATCAAATTGTGACATTATGGCATATGAAGCTTCAAATGCCAGAATGGACAAGTTTATCTTGAAGCATGTTGACATATGCCTTTTTAATTTTCAGACTGTGTCTCCTGAATGATTTGGCCCCTTCTTGAGCAAGACCAGGGCGCTCGCTCTCTCACTTCCTGTTTCTCGTTTAAGAGACGCGTATCTTCCCCAGGAAGAGGGCCCCGGCCTTCAGGTGCAACCCCCTTCTCTGAGCAGATGTTCTTATCTTCATACGCAACAGGCACGTATAAGGAACCTAACAAGGACCGCACGCATATGCAACAGGATGCTTCGTTTCCTGAATCTTTAATTCACAGGGAAAACCAGGGCGTGACCTTTGAAAAAAATCTTAAAATATCCCACGTCTTTTTCTCCCTGCTAATTTCCTTTTCCCTCCCAGACTCTTTATTTCCTCTTCTTCCCTTCCACCCCGCTCTGGTCGCCCGCCAGTTCTTCCTCTCCGTCTTCCTTCTTTTCTCTCCTCTTTCTCGTATTGTTCCCTCTCCCCTTCCTTGTCTGCCTCCTGCTGCTCTCTTCGGCTCACCCGCCCATCTTATTTTTACTTTATTTTTCCTACTTTCCCCGTGTTCCTTAACTATTGATTCAAATGTACCTTTCATTATTGCATTTTTTTAATTTAATAATAAAGCGTTGTGTTCTCCAATAAACCTAGGAGAGAAATCTGCTACAGATTTGCCAACAATAAATAGCCTCACCGGGTCCATCCACTTTTTTAGACCAAGAGGGTCTAGGAGAGGAACAATACCCTTTATCAGCATCTTGGTGTGATTCCAGCTCATGCATATTCATACTTCTTACCTCATTAGTAGTCCCCCAGGCTTACTCTGTGTCATGAGAGAAATCTCAGTTAAGTCGATACCTCTTGTCTTTTTATTTACCTTGCTTTTTTTTTTTTGAAGCACAAATTTCCGATCATTCCACAGAAATGCTAATCAGATTCTTTGCCTCCATATAAAACTGAGTCTTAAGAACAGTTATTTCAGCAAACGTGCAATGTGTCCTAGGTTCAGCTTGACCAAAATTCCCAATAATGATACCCAGTTCTGCCTTCCACGGGAGATCAAAGTCATTTTTTAAAATATCCTCTCTGGGGACCTTTATATAACATAGCAGGGAAATCTCTCACATCTTTTAGGATTTAGAATAACGGTTATAAAAAATGTTTGAAGGAATAAACTGTTAGGCTACGGTTCTGGAAGGTAATTATTTCATATAATTGGGAAGTGATATTTTAAATAATTCTGTCATACCGATGGCTCTCTCCTTGTGCTAAACGCTGAAAGAATGAAATTGTTGACTCCTGCCTGCCTTTACGATTTACAAGGTAATCATGGGGAAGAGATGTCTACAGAAATCATAATGCACCACAGAGAACAAGTTTGTTAGCTTCTCAAGAGTAGATGCTGTGCTTTTTTAAATTTAACTTATTCATCTCCCAAATCTAGCTCACTTCTTTGCACACTGAGATACCTCAGAAGTGTTTTAGACATATGAAAAGCGCATTATCAAAGTACACTAGAGGAAGCAGTTAATCTAGATTACAAAAGTTAGGGAAGGCCTCCTGGCGGAAGTGGAGCTCGAGCGGAAACGTAACATATGGGAATAGCATCCCGCCAGAGGGAACAGCATAAACAGGCTTCAGGGGCGGGAGCACGTGTGTTCATGCCACAGTGAGGAAAACCGGCTGGAATGGAGTGTTCACTTTAGCCAGGTCATGGTTTAATGACTAAAAGGCCGATAAGGGTAATCATTAATTTTCTCCATACAGGGTCATTCCCATCAGTTTACAGAGAACATGACAAGAAGACACACAGACCTCAGCATGCCATTGGTTTCTCCCATTTTGAAAGGAAAACCAAACAATTAAACAGAAGCTTTCTTGGTTCTACAAGCTCCTTTACCCACTGCCCGAGAAACAGTTGCCTATACCCTCTGCCTCCAATTCCTCTCCTTCCATTCTTTCTTGCAGCCTTCCCCAACGCCCTGCCCGCCACTCCTCAGCCAGGCTGTCATCCCTTCTGCTCCACCAGGGACACTGAGGAGGGCCAATCTGACAGTCAGCTCCGAGTCCCCACCTTACTGGACCTGCGAGCAAAGTTTGAACAGCCAGCCACTCTCTCCTCCTTGAGCTGCTGGCCTCACCTGGCTTCCAAGCCCCGCACGCCTGGTTCTCATTTTTGTCACGGGCGGTCCCTCCTCAGTCTCATTTGCTGGTTTCTGCTCATCTCCCTGCCTGCCAATGTTGGCGTGGCCCAGGGCCCAGACCTCAGTCACTTCGTTGGTGATCCATGCAGTGCTCTGGAATTCAGTGTCATATACCCACTGATGACTCCTAAATTTATAACTCCCACCAGGAGGGACCTCTCCTCTTAGCTCTGAACTCAGCCGGCTACTTATTTGGTATCTTCAGTTGAGTCACAAAGGGCATCTCAGACTCAGCATTCGCCAAACTGAACTCCTGATGTTTTCTCCTTCTCAGAAAAATGGAATCCATCCTTCTAGTCCCCAGGCCCAAAACTTTCGACTCACCCTTGACTTTTTCCTCCCTTTCCGCATCTAATCCATTTGCAGGTCCTGTTGGCTTTCCCTTCGAAAAATCCACAGTGAGAATGTTTCTTATCACCGTGGTTCAAAGCGCCGCCTTCTCTCTCCTGGATCAATGTCACAGCCTTTCAGCTGTTTCTCTCCTTCTACCTCTGTTTCTGTAGAGTGGAGTCTGTTTCTAACTAAGCAGCCAGGCGATCCCTTTACAGAGTGCAGCAGACCAGGTCTCTGCTCTTCCCAAACCCCTGCAGTGGCTTCCCCGCTTGCACAGAGTAAAAGCCAGACTCCCTACAGTAGCCTGCATGGCCTGATGTGATCTGTCCCCCGCCCCACTCCCCGTGACCTCTCAGACCCCAGTGTCTATCACCTCTCCTGCTCATGCTCTCCTATGGCTTCCCGCTGCGCGCGCGTGTGTATGTGTGTGTAGGTGCACGCACCAGCCTTCAAAACTCTGCACTTGCTATTCCAGCTGCCAGGAGAGCTTGTCCTTTAGATGCCTGCACAAAGAACTCCCTCATGTCCTTCAGGTATTTGCTCCAATGTCACTTTCTCAGAGAAACCCTCCCTTGCTACCCTATTTAACATTACACACTTCTGCCACCACTTTCTATCCCCTTCCCAGCTTTATTATCTGACATACTGTAAGCTTTCTATTTTACTTTTCTCCTTCCTTCCTTCCTTCCTTCCTCCATTCCTTCCTTCTTTCCTTCCTTCTTTTCCTATGATTACCTCTCCTAAAATATACATCCTATAATAGCAGGGATTCTTTTCTGTTTTGTTCACTGTTGCATTCTCAGGGACTAGAACAGTGCCTGACACAAAGAAGGCACTTGAGAAATACTTGTTAAATAAATAAATAAATGAAAAAAGCCCCATTTTACTGATGAGAAAACTGAGTCTTAGAGAAGCTTAGAGAGTAATTCAGCTAAGGTCACTCAGCTTGTAAGCAGGGGGTACAGGACATGAACTCGCACCAGTTGGACTGTGGACCGAATCGCTGTGTATCCCTCAGCCCTTCTGGCTGGCAAAGCAAGCTGTCTTTATCCTACGCAAGGCATGGTGCTGTTCTCCAAGGCATGTTCTGTTATATTATTTGATGAATTCTCTATAACATGAAAGATTTGATTTTCCCATTATTGGGAGTCATAATAAATAAATAAGGATGATAAAAGAACATTAATTGCAAATCAGCATGTCACTTTATAGATTACCAAAGGCTTCATTTGTATTTTGAGAAGACAGGGAAAATCAGAAATCGAATTAAATTTATTCTACAAAGTAGTACAGTAGATTAAAAAGGTCATAAAAGAAATATTCAGAGTCCTTCATAACTTGGCCTATCTATTTTCATCCTAAATATACAAAGAAAATAGCTAATTAGGAAACAATTGTCTAGACAATTGTCTAGACAGTATTAATATCAATATTTTGATATTATTCATAAATAATAACATTTAAGAGTCAGCTCTTTCTAAATCCTTAAAAGTCTACTGTTTCTGAAGATATGTAGTGTGCTTCCTTTAAGTTATAATGCTGATCAGCAACCACGGCTCATTTGGAAATGCATTATTCTATAAATTCCCTCTGCCTCTATGTATTCAGCTAGGTTTAATTCATTAGCATTGGCTCCTTAGGACAACTATTTAGGGGGGAAAGAAAACCGTTTCTTTTTAAAAAAAAAAATTTAAAAATGCTTATATTTAAAGTGTATAAAATGCTGATTTTACATATACATAGTAAAATGATGACTACAGCCAAGCTAATTAACATATCATCTCCTGACATAGCTACTGATTTTTTCTACATCTGGTGGGTGAGAGCACCTGAAATCTACTCTCTTAGCAAATTTCTAATATCCAGTGCAGCATGATTAGCCATAGCCCCTGTGCTGTCCATTAGATCTCCGGACTTGCTCATCACTTGGCACCCTTTGACCAATGTCACTCCGTTGCCCCTAGTAACCATCATTCTGCTCTCTGGTAACCGCCATTCTACTCCTGCTTCTATGTATTCAGCATATTTAGATTCTACTTATAAACGGGATCATGCAGTATTTTTTCTTTCTGTGTCTGGTTGATTTTGTTTAGCATAATGCTCTCCAGGTTCATTCGTGTTGTTGCAAATGGCAGGATTGCCTTCTTTTTAAAGGCTGAATAATATTCCATTGTGCATATATATGCATATGTACATATGTATATACACATATGCGTGTACATATATGTATACATATATACATATGCATATACGTATATGCATATACATATATGCATGTGTGTGTGTATATATGTATCTATATGTATATATAGATACATATGCATATATATCACAATTTCTTTATCCGCCCATCCATCGACAGACGCTTAGGTTGTCTCCATGTCTTGCCTATTGTGAATAACGCTGCAGTGACCATGAGGGGTGCAGTTATCTCTTCAAGGAACTGATTTCATTCCCCTTGGATATATACCCAGAAGAAGGATCGTGGGGGTAGTTATGTATTTAAGAAACCCATTTCTTAAAGGAAGTAGTAATTTTGCGTTTTACTGGAAGAAAAGCCGCCGGTGTAGATCTGAGGTGGGACGTGTGTTATAGTTTGTGCCGGAGGGACCTGGTGGGCGTGGCTCGCTGGGGCTGTGGCTGGAGCGATAGTGTCCACTGCGAGGTGCCATTGGCAGGAAAGCGGTATTACAGGTGTCTGTTCCGTGAGGATTAAGTGTGCATGGTCCAGGCAGAATCTGACAGAGGTGGAGAGGAAAATGTAGATCTGAGAGAAACGATAGCGTAATGGCTCTGTCATTTTTGTGACCTCAGCGGATCTGGATCCTGAGAGAGGCAGTAGAGATTATGTTAAAGTTGTGGGACCACGATGGTCAGGAGTCCTCACGAAAGCGGGGCGTATAGGTAAGTAGGGAAACTGAGAGTGAAAAGAGAAGTCCTGCTTTTCACGAGTGACGCTGAGAAACTGTCTCTCAAAAAGATTCTAGCCAAGCTAGGAATTGTCATTAGCAAATCATTCTTTTCTAAAAAAATTAAATTTATTGGGATGACATTGGTTAACCACAGTATGTAAGTTTCAAGTGTACAGTTCTATAACACATCACTGTCTATTACGTTGTGTGCTCACCGCCTGTAGTCTGGTCACCCTCTATCACCATATATTTGACCCCTTTTGCCCTCTCCATCAAGCAAATCATTCTTAAAATCAGTTTCCATAGTACTGGTTCCTCTTATTCCGTGAGAAAACTTTAATTGCTGATCTAGCTCCTTGAAAGCTTATGAAACTCTCTGGGTTTTCTATTTCATCCTGAGTCAGCTGCAATAAGTTGTCTTTTTCTAGGAATTTTTTTCATTTCGTCTAAATTTTCAAATACAATCATTCATAGTATTTCTGTATTCTCTTTTTTAGCCTTTGAGTACCTATAGCTATGTGTTCATTTTTATTTCTAAAAAAAAATATATATATATATATATTTTTTTCTTTTACTAATTCTTTGTGTCTTTGTCTCTCTCTCAGAATTTTGGACAGAGGATTGTCAATTTTATCTGTCTTTTAGAGAAAAAGGTAGTTTCCATTATATTTTTGCATTCCTTCCTTTATTCTTTTAAGTAGTCATCCACGCACTGCTGTAAATGGTAGCAGATGGCTTAAGCAGTTGTCGTAGACAGAAGTGATCTGGGAAAAGCAGGTGCCGGTCGAAGTATGGTTCCCTGCTCTGTGTCTCAGCTGTTGGCTTGCAAAGGGAGGGAGGTCATCAGTGCGAGCTGGAATGAGGACAAGGCAGGTTGTTCTGAGCAAGGACAGTGGCTGTCTGAGAGGGGATGGGTAGGATTATAAAACATCTCCCCAAACTGCCTTTAGCTGCCCCAGAAGCACTCTCTAGCCTTTTCTCATTCATTCTTTCTCTCTTTTTCCTTAGGAAGTGTAAATCTATACTCATATTAACATGGTCCAGCTAAAGCTAACATTAGGTTGACTTTTATTTTATGTTTAATTTGGGTGGAACGAATCGAGGAATGTTATCACTTGAAAAGCCCAGTAATCATTTACACTTCAAAGGTGTGGGTGATATAGTTCTCTAAGCAAAGTTAATACGCAAACTTTCTCTGGCAAGATTTAACTTTCGCTGCAGTTTGGACTCTCCTTGTAAAGTCACCATGGTTGGAGCAGGCCCCCTTGCCAGCCAAGCCTGACAGCGACAGAAACACCATTGGTGCCGTAATTTTCATATAGATATACCTTAGCATGTGTATATACACATTTAGGTATACTAGAGTGATGTAATTTTTATGCAAAAGATTATGTCTATTTCCATATCCATATCTGTATCTATATCTACGTCTTGCTACAGAGTCATTAACGGTTAAACCCAGAGGAAACAGTGAGGGTGTCATAGGCCCAGTTGGTAGCAGAGCCGGGATCTCTTCTGCCCTGGCCTTGTCTCCATTCCACTACCTCATGTACTGATTTCATTGCATTGTTTAAAGGGTAGGTAAGTAAGTATAAATGGCGACTAGTTATTACCAATATAAGTGTTTTTAAGGGAGACTTCCTGCTAATAGAATTGTGTGTATCTGGAATGTATATTAGAAAGAAGAAAAAAAAGTTGGAGCATAATATAGAATGTTTTCAGTGAGTTAGTTATTTGTTTTATATATTAGTTATTCGAATTAAGAAACATAGGAATTGCCTTTATTATCCTTAAATGCAGAGATGGTGTGTTTACTCACTAATATCTATTATTAAGATCGCTTATTATTTTTGACAGGATGAAGGTTTGAGTATTTTCCACCCTCTCTTTGCTTTTTAAGACTTCAGTTTTAATCTACAGGAAGACTCTCAGGAAATCCTTTTTTTCTGGTTTTTGATTTATGTAAAGAAAAAGACGTAAAACTGAGGTCTTTGCATCATTCAGTAGTTGTTTATGTGGCTAACAGCTGTTTCTCCTGATTCTCAGGTGATATTTAGTTACAAATGTGGATCACCATTTTATGGAGTCCCTTGGATTTTAAAATTATAAATAACACAGAGCAAGTGTTTTGTAAAAGCTAAATTAAGCATTTTAGGCACCACATATACTAAAGGTTTTGAAACTAAAACTCCTACACTTTAAACTCTAGAAATGGCTGTGTTCAGTTACATGATGAACTCCAGCTCTGGTGGTGGGTTTGCAAAACATTTTGTAGTGGATAACTATTAGAGGGGAGAATATTCATTTATTTTATTGGTGCTATTAGCATATTTGATGAGATTATTCCATTTTTTTTGCCCACAAATGCTCATGCCAAGAGGCTCTTTTAATGTAACAACTCAGGATTTTGCTTATAGCACATTCTTTTAAAAAATTTTGATTCGTTTTAAGTATACAATACATTGGTTAGACATTTATATAGTTTGTAAAACGATCCTCCTCTTTTTGATTTGGGTATATCGTTTCTATCCTTTCTAAGTACTACTAATTTTAAAAGGTACATACACGCTATATTTGTTTGGCAAGTCATACGTCTTTTCACAAAAATTTCCAAAATTGAATTCTGTAAGTCTCTACATTGAAAAGCATTATCTTCATGGGTTATAGAACATGGTATTAATATTATGCAACAACAGTGCAAACTAGTTAAGCAAAATAAAGAAAATGCTATTATACTATGCAATTTAAGTGATAAAATTAGTGTGCCATATTGAATGTGTCTTTCCCCATTTTTTAAGTATTCAGGTCATCAGAATTTAATGAAAACTTACTACCCATTGAGCTGCATGGGAGCTAGGATATTACCTAATCAGAATTCCTGTTTGGCCTGGCTTCTTCTGATTTACCCAAGTAATGGATGAGCTTGTATGGGATACCTCCCCAAGGCTCCCATTATCTGTCTGCTCTCACGTTATATGTTTTATACAAAGGAACATCTGACTGTCTGTCTGCTTTTGGTCCATCTATCTATATTATTGACAGTGTGGTGAGCAGAATTCTAAGATAGGCCCCACGATTTCTAGCCTTTGGTATACACACACCTTTTCACAACTATTGAATCATACAATAATCTAGGTACTGCTGTGAATGGATTTTGCAGATGTAAAGAAGGTCTCGAATCAGTTGACTGTAAGATAGGTTCCAAGTGGGCTTGATCTAATCATATGAACACTTTAAATCTGGGTGTAGAGGCGGAGACGGAGGGAGGCAGAGATTGGAAGCACCAGAAGGATTTAATGTGCCATTGCTGGCCTAATGATGGAGAGGGCCACATGGGAAAGTATGTGGACAGCCTTTAGGAACTGAGAGTGGATCCCAGTTGATAGCCAATAAGTCCTATAACCACAAAGCACTAAATTCAGCCAACAGAATCTAGTTCCAGATGAGACAAGTCATGAGTCCTGCCAAGATCTTGATTTTCAATTTGGGGGCCTTGAGCAGAATCCCCAGCCAGGGAGTGTCTGAAATAAAGCAAGGATGAGCTCATGTATGGGTGTTATCTTAAATTGCTAAGTCTATGGTAATTTGTTATGTAGCAACAAATAACTGATACATCAATTTAGAACCTGGCCAGCCTTAGCTTCTTGAGTCCTAAAGTCTTTGTTGTTTCTTTTTCTTTCTGTCTGTCTTTCTCTCTCTCTCTCTCTCTCTCTCTCTCTCTCTCTCTCTCTCTCGTTCTTTCATTTTTTTGCCCTCTTATTATTTGAAACCAAAGGGGGGGGTGCGGTGTAGAAACCAAGTATTTATTTTGCTCTGTCAATTTAGGACATGAGGCCAGAACCAATTTATTGAATCTGTTGTGAGTTTTGGGTTCACTCGCAAAGGGCTTTTGGCTTGTTTATAATCAGAATGATTTCCCCTGAGACTACCGTTATCACCTGTCCTGGTCACCCTCCGCTTTGTAGTTCCACAGCTCAGATTCAGGGGAAGACTATTTGCAAAGATGGCCACAATAATTCCTCTGATCTTAGCACTTTGTAATGTGACTACCCCGACTACCATCAAGGGGTAGAGTCCATTTCCCCAAACCTCGGATTTGGGCTGCCTCTCGGATATATTTTTTTTTAAATGATAGGTAGAAGGCAGCAGAGCGACCGTGAGGCTAGAATCGTGAGGGGGCTTACAGCTTCCTCTTTCACTGTCTTGGGCCCAGCTGCCCTGTGAGGAAGTCCCAGTGAGTCTGCCGAGAGCCGTGTGAAGGGCATCCGAAGCACACAAGCAGACGGCTCCAGTCAACATCTGGACTTTGAGGCCACCTGGGACAAGCCGGTCCCTGGCCGCCCTCCCAACTGACTGCAAATGCAAAGCAGAGCCTAGCTAAGACCAAATGGAGCAGAAGTGAGCTGCCCCAGCTGAGCCTTCCCCAAATTGCCAACCCTTGGCATTATGAGCAAATCATTCGTTCCTATTTCAAGCATTATGTTTTGAGGCGATTTGTTATCCAGTAATAACTGATATAGATATTTAAAAATATGACTTTAAAAGTATGATTTTTAAATGAAAACTTCCTTTTTGAATGGGTTATCTATTCAAGTGTCCATGTACACTCTGTGAAATTTAAGATACAAAAGAGTATACACATGAAAATAAATCTGCCTTTTCTAAGGCTTTGTTAAGTTTTTCCTGTCTCTTTGGAGCCCTTTAGGATGGTGGTTAGGGTATCAAGCAACAATTTCAAGATTATGCATAGGGAAAATGACTAAAATAGGAGATAAAAACAATATAACTTCTTCCAAATTGATTTGCTTTGCTTTACTTTATGTCCCCAAATAGTCACCTCTGCTTTCTTCAGTTTTCTGTAGGAATGAATTAAAAAGGCCCCCAAAATTCAAAATTAAGGATGAGGTTAAAGCTGAGTATGTGAGTGCCCTTGTGGGTAAGTGTTATAGGATGGAAAATTATTGTGTATGTTTTCCAGTAATGTGAGACTAGAGAATTTACTACCGATGATGGGTAAAGTGACTCAAAGGGTCATTCAGAGAAGTATTTTTTTTTTTGTCTTGTATTTGGAGAAAGCAAGTCAGCAAAGGCCCTCTATGCTCCTGGGAAACTATGTCAGCCCAGGAGCAGAAACCCAGGCAGAGTACTAGGTCCCTGGGCCACTGGCTCACCTCACCTGTCCTGGAGTTCTGTCCACAATCAGAATTTGGAATCTACAAGACATCAAACTTGGGCTGAGAATTTGGTGTCACTTGGCATAGCCCTGGGGAGCCTAGCTGCACCCTGGAAATCCAGGCTTATTCATCTGACAAACATCTATCATGCACCCACTATGTTCCAAGCACTTTGGGTAGATGGTATGGATACAAACATAAATATCCCTCTAGTCCATACTCTTAAAGTTCTTATTTCTGGGATCTACCCATAGAGACTCCAGGAGCCCCAAACCAAATTGGATACTTGATCCTACATAGATCAAAATCCCCCCAAGTTTCCTGAGGAATGTGAAATATTTAGCCCCCAAAACAGTGGACTTAATAAATGGGTGTTGGCATCCTGTCTCTTAATGAAGCGTTGACTCCAGAAGTTCAAAGTGATGTTTGATCTCTTATTGTCTTTGGTTTAAAAGAAAAAGGGAAGGGCCATGGCTGAGAGCCTGTGGGCATTTAGACCCTGGACTGTGGACTAAGCTGCTTGTTTATATTTCTCTCAGAAGGCACGGAGAGGGCTGTGTGGTCATTGATCACATCCAGACACTCTGCCCACTGTCCTGGAATCATAGCAGTTTGTCTAGGCTGCTTTGGGAGGGCATCACAGGCCCACTTGTGGGTTAGTGCGTCTCCAAGGTTAGCATCTTGAGTTTAATGCGTGCCTCTGGTGTTAGTCTGCTTGGGCTGCCGTAACAGTGGCTTCAACAACAGACATTTATGTTCTTACAGTTCTGGAGGCCAGACGTCCAAGATCAAGGTGCCAGCATGTTGGTTTCTGGGGCGACCTCTTCTTGCAGATGGCTGCTTTCTAGCTGGGTCCTCACATGGCCTCTTCTCTGTACGTGGAGATAGAGAAGGAGGAAATGGGGTGGGGGGGGGAGAGAGAGAGAGAGAGAGATGGATCTCTAGTATCTCTTTTTCTTCTTATAAAGTCACCCATCCTACTGAATTAGGTCCCCAATCTTATTATCTCATTTAACCTTAAATACCTCTTTAAAGGCCCTATCTATAAATAGTCACATCGGGGGTTAGGGTTTCCACATATGAATTTGCAGGGGACACGATTCACTCCCTAACACTTCTTATATGACCTTGTATGACAGACTGTGAACATATGTAAAGCACAAGGATATAGAGATATCAAATTCTGCTCCAGGCACACGTTTACGATACAGCACAATAGTTATAAGGCTGCACCAGGGGTGGGAGAGACAGAAAAGGTCCATTCAGTTTGAGCAGGAGAGGGAAGTCTGAGCCCCAGGTTCCTCTGAGAGGAGTGGTGTTTCTTGTGGGGGTGGGTGGGTTAAGGCATGCTAGGCAGAAGGGAGGCTGGGGAAGAGCGTAACAGGCAGTCTTCATAGTCACAGAGGAGGGCTATTTGGCAGACATCCCTGTGGACAGCTGAAGCCCTAGGTGTTCTGGGGATGTAGGAAGAGCTCTCAGAAGTGGTCAAGGTGATATCAAGAAGTACGTCGCCCTTCGAGGTACTGTACTACAGAGCTTGGACTTGATCATGTGGTAGGAATTGGGCACCTCCTAAAGATTTAGGCAGAGGAAGAACCCGGGCATATCTGCATTTGGAAAGTTCACGGGAGAAGCGGATTGGAGGAAGAGTGTGAGAACAGTGCCATGTGTAGTGACAACCTCAAAGGTCACCCCTGGCTGTGCCAGTGGAATGGGGATGGGGGCTATCTCGGCATTCTATGGAATGCACAGGACTTGGAATGGACTCCTGAGTGAGGAGTGAGGGGAAAATCTAGGCGGGATCCCAGGTTTGGGTTGACGACTGGAGAACCCATTGCCAAGACTAGAAACAGCACAGTGCAAGGATGAGGAAGGAAGGCAGGCTGGTGGGAAATGCCGTGGGTGAAGTTCATACAGGACAGTTTCTTAGGCTGGGAGGGAACTTCTCTAAATCCTGTGGCTGGTGATTCTACCCCTCCGTGGGCCTCAGGGACATAGGGGTGGCTGGCTCTCAATGGGCTGTGGCTTTAGAGCTTCTTCGGAGTAAGTAATTTGTTTATTGAAATCCATAATTGATTTGACTTTTGTGTGAGCATGACCTAAGCCGTTTTAGTGAGAAAAGCTTCCTGATAAATAAACCCTTATTATCTGTTTCCAAGAAATTTAAAATGCTTTTCATCTAAAATCTATCAAC